>PVKP010005720.1:0-87581 GCA_004027715.1 Plecturocebus donacophilus | reverse complement strand
TCTTCAAAGTCCATGCAGGGTGGAGGGTCAGCAGGACCAGTCCAGCAGACTGCATTTGCTCGTTTCATAGGGAAATGATGATCAGGGAGCAGGTGTATAAGGCAAATAACTTGATCCACCACACTGAAAAATGGGGGCACTGCAGGGAGTTAGAGTGTAGAATTGGAAACTGTCTGTGTCGAGGGTGACTGAATCTTCTGGTATGACAAAGTCCAACTTATATTTAAAATGGATGCCAAGGCAGCATAGAATTATAAGCCTTCACTATACAAGTTTACCCCATATTTTCGTTGTCCTAATATTTCCCTACTTCCCAAGATAAATCTTAACATGATCTCACTCTTCCAATATTAATACTTTCCAAATAAATATATATATGCAAATGATATTTCTATTTTTCCTTTAAACAATTTTCTTTCTTATGTAAAATGGAAAATCTAGCTATTAAATAGCAAAATAGCAGGAAGTGGTGTGATTTATGTCTGCTGCTTGACAGTCTAATTCTACATGTATTAGTGAGTGAAGAAAATCTCTAAAGTTTCCAAAGCAAAAATGCAGACGAATCCCTGTGGGGGCCAGTGTTCATGCCACCCCCAGTGTACTATCAGATAGTTGGTAAGAATGCTAGATATTTGAATACATGTTATCAAACCTTGTGCACATAGAAAATTATGATGTGAGATGAGGATATACCAAAGGCAGTTTTCTTTTATGTTCATAACTATGTATGACTATATAAGGTCCTCAAAAATCAAAACCATAGTGAGAACATTACTAAAAGATACTCAGGCATTCAGTGATTGATCATCTTTATTGTAAATTCTTAGAAGTTTTTGATAGTCATGTCCAATTTTTGTTTCCAAATTTAATGCCAAATTTGCCAAAAAGTATAAGAGATTATCTATACATAATAACAGATACTATAGTAGTATTAAGAGATAGCAAAGATAGAGTGGGACCAAACAGATCCTAAATCAATCTGTGAAACATATTCCCAATAGGTACAGCATAGTTCAGTGTTGCATTTCTGCCCCCCACAGAAAACAGTACTGTTATAGATACACATTGTATATTGATTTATTCAAACCATAAACATTTGGAGTTGTTATTCAATCGAGTGTGGCATTATCATTAAAATGTAGCACCACTTGACATTTTGAAACACAATAAACTGGTTTATATTGATGAGTTATAAGGTGATGTGTGGCACAAATGTGACAAAAGTGATACAGAAAACATATTTTACATACCTGAATCATATTTATTTTGTAATTTGAATTATTCAGGGAATAGTTTGCCTTCCAGAAATCATACAGTTTTATTTTGTAGAAAATTAAAAGGAGTCTGTCTTTTTCCGACTACTAACCTTTGTTATTGAGCTACCTTTCTCTTGAAATCACAGTCTCATTTCTAAGTGATATTGAATAGCTGAAGAATAATTCAGAGGAAAAAAAAGTGAATTTAGAAAATAGCAACTATGAATACCTAGTCTTCTGTATGCTAAGTTCTGCTTTAGGCATTTTACATTTTAGAGTTGTTTTAAGTAACACCACACATACCAGTTAATGAGATGGTGTTGTCCTCATTTTATGTATAAGGAAACTTTTGTAAATAAGCAGCAGAGAAGATTTCAAATTTGATTCAATTCCCCTTACCTCTAATCTTCCTGTCTGAGCAATGAAAAGTTTTATATCAACTGTTTTCTATATTTACCACCATAATATGCCACATGTTCATTATTTTTAATATTACTAATTCCTTGATTTTCATAAGAAAAGGGAAATACTATGTAATCATTGTTATGTGGTTCTAATTTTAAGTCTTTAATGACAGTATTCAAAAAAATATCATAAATAAGACATAGATTGAATAACTTCATACTAGTGTATAGTATAGATTAGTGTTTCCAAGCCATTTTATTCTTACTCCTTTAGTATCTTAAAAATTTTTTAATCCTCCCTGCTATAATGTTAATACCATAGAAATATTGTATAACTGTTTATAAACTTTAGCTCTTTGAATGCACCAGACCATTATGATATCTAAGGATTTTTTCTTTCCTCCAATAATTAAATTTGCTCCCTGGGGGCAACATTACTGTCTTCGAAAATGCATCATAGAGACCAAATTCTGAGCCAATCAGCTATCATCTATTAAGACAGTGGTTAACAAGGTATCATCTGTGCACTAGAGGCATAGCATCACCTTAGGAATATTTTAGACATGCAAATCCTCAGGCCCCACCTAAATGTCCACACTTAGAAACTCTGAAAATAGGCCTGTGCAGTCTGGTTTAATGAGCCTTCCTGGTGATTATGATGTATGCCACCAGTTCTGGATAGATGGTTGAAAGATGGGCCCATGACTTGATTGCAGCATTGAGTTAATTACTTTATGTCTCAGTTTTTCTATCCTGACAAAACCCAGACAACTCTTAGTTTGAAGCCTCATACACACAACCTCAGTGGAAAAGCTACTCAGGGGTCCTGTTGAGAATCCACCTGGCTTTCAGAGGGAAGGAAAAGGATAAGTCTGATCATCCCAAACCACTTCATTAGGATTTTTGCATTTTTTTTTTAAAAGGAATACTCAGCATAATACCCCTGATTACATTGACAAAGACCTGGATTTCTCCAAAAACAATGAATGGAAAAATAGGTAAATAAGTAAATATTGATATTCTGTCTCAGTGAACATTCCATTATATATATGAAAACCAACAGAAACAGGGGTATCCAAATTTTGTGGCAGAATTATGTAAGAAATGGGGAAGTACTGGGGACCCATCAGGAAAACATGCTTCTTTCACTTCTTCAATTTTTCATTTATAATATTTGCTTCTGTGGTTTTATAAAAGGAAGAAAAAATTGTTTTTTTAATTATTATTTCTTAGCTCTACAGAGTTTCTCTAGTCTTCTTCTCCTACCTACTATTCTAATCATGTACTTGCACAGATTGGCTCACCCACTTTATTGACTTTTTTCCAGCTTAGATGTATGCAGTCTGATAAATAGAAGTATATATTTTAATATGCGGCATGATTAAAAAAGAGAGCTTTATCTACAGAGTTGAAAACCTAAGAATAATAGGCTACTATGGTGAAACCTCACAAACCACCAACTGTAGAGCGTGCAGTACTTAAAACTTGAGAAATATTCTATGATGCCGTGATCCGTAAACATCCACCTTACAACTCCAATTCACGATTCCCTGAGTCAGTGATTTACAAAATGCAAATAACTGGTAACTGAAACTCAGATTTGGTGAAAGAAAAAGCTTCATATTGACTTAATATCATAAGCTTTAGCATGTATAATTCAATTAGAAATCAAATACTATATGGAATAAGAAACATTTTCAAGTTTATTCTCTGTTCTGTTCTGTTTTAGATGGAACTTGCTAAGGAAGAAAAGTGTGAATTTCTGCCATTCCTTTCCCCACGGAAGGTTATAGTAAAAGGTGGGAGAATTGTTGCTATGCAATTTGTTCGGACAGAGCAAGATGAAACTGGAAAATGGAACGAAGATGAAGATCAGATGGTCCATCTAAAAGCCGATGTGGTCATCAGTGCCTTTGGTTCAGTTCTGAGTGATCCTAAAGGTACAGTGCTGGGAGCTGAAATATGTGATGCAATTGTCTGTTATTTTAGTGCCATAATGGTTTCTAGCTTTCAGGGAATTGGTTTTCACTTTATTTATTTTCCTCCTCTAGTTAAGAAGTACAAGCAATCTTGATTCAAAAGGCTTAGAAATGGTATTTAATGCTTATACAAAATTATTTTTAAAGTGACAAGAATTGAAGAGAACATTAATCTTTCAAGTTGATAACCAAAATACATATGCTACCCTGTAATGATATTTGCCTTGTTTCTTATAGAAGAATGGCTTTTCTTTTCAATTAGACCAAAGTAAGAAAATGAAGCAGAGTAGTTGGAACAGCCAGTCTTCAATCATTCAGACAAATTAAAATATAATGAATGGCCAAAAATATAATTTGTGTTTATTACTATCTTTATTCCAGATCATCACTTCAGACGTCAGAATTATCAAATTAGAAAGTTTAATAAATATCTGTCATTTGACCTGGATGTCATAAATGAATATGCTAAGAAAAACAAAATGCTTTTTAAAAAGATAATGAGAGAAAGAAATGTTTTATATACCATTTCAATTGAATAGTGATTCAGTCAAGTAAGACTACTTTATGTTATACTTTTCCCACATACAGGATTTTTGTGGGTCATTGTAGATGAAAGCTTACATATCTAGATATCTTCATTTTACAAATCCTTTTACCTTGTAATTCAAACTATTGAAATGACAGTTAACTCTTTTGTTTACTGTAGTCTTCTGCAAATATGTTTTTCTAGGTCAGAGATTCATTAAGAACAGCCATACCAAAAATCTCTCTAAACCTGATGACTCCCGTCTATGACTTGCTACTGTATTCATGCTAAAATTACATTTTTGTCTGAAATTGGAAGAGATATATACATGCAAATGTATATTTTCATGCCACAGATAAGTAAAAAATTCGACTAGTCATCAGGATATTTTATCTGCAGGACATCAAACATCTTGGTATTTGGAAACATCCAGATGTTTAATGTCATCAAGATAAATGTTTTCAAATAGCTAGATGGTAACCTAAATTTGTCACTTTTTATCTAGACATTTAAGTGGTATGTAGACACAGTCAGATTATGGTTCATTTATTTAACTGAATTCAGGGAGGAAAAAAGGACAATATGAAAACTGCATGATATTATCTAAAAAATCATATTCTTACTGTTTAAACTGTACATCACCAAAAATTGAGCAAAGCAATTCTGTTGATCATTTTCCTAGCCAAAAAAGTTAGCTTATCTATTGAAATTTATGTTTTATAATTGAGAATCCTAATATTAATGAAAATTATCTTTTCCTGAGCAAACCAAAACAGATTTGACTCAGAAAACAGCTTTTGCCATCTAAGCTGTGATTTTATAAGCTTCTGCTTGTGTGTGTTTGTGTGTATTTGTGTGTACATCTATGAAGAATAAAAGCTTGAAGTTAGCATATAAAATATGAAGAAAGAGAAAATTTGATCTACTAAAGTTTGACTAGCTCATTTCAGAATTTGTGCATTTTATTCCAAACTTTACGGTGTATATTTCTTCTAGTACTTCACATATGCCACCGCTTATACATTTAGAGAAGTCAACGCAAAAATGTTTCTTCACTATGTTTTTTTTCCCTTTCTATTTGAAATAATAAACAGTCTGGAAAAATTATCCTTAAGTAGAATTACCAACTTTACCAGGAGCCTTCCATGTTTACATTACCAAGAAGTTATTCTCCAAGTGAGGAGGAGCTAGCAGAGCTGCAGTGTGAGATACCATTCATTCCTGGACTCCCATCCAAATGTTTCCAATATGGTTTATTTGGATGGAAACATTAAAGAAAGGAGTCAAGGAAGCAATATTTGTTAGAATTCTATCAATAAGATTTTACTCAATAGTATTTAAAGTCTTAAAATAACAGTTTCAAAGTCAGAAAACTGGCATATGCAGACATACCTGTAAAATACAGTGAAAGTGGTTTTTCGGAAGCAAGTTGTCCATTTGGGTAAGAAGAGAAGATACTCATGTTAACCCTCTTCTACCATAAATTTTGTTTCATCCTAACACCTATGTGATGTCACTTATATGTGGTACCTAGTGATTATCACATATTTGATACCTGTTTTAATATATTCCTCTCTTAAAATATTAACTTCTCTTTCCACCCCTCCACTTTTCTGCTTTTCAACCTCACTTTGCACAGATTGTAACGAACTGCATGTCGAATGCAGTGCCATTTTTTCAGTCCTTATTCTATTTTCTACATTTTGTAATTGATAATATTAATGATTTCTGTTTGAAATGCTCTTCTCTAAGTCACTTAAACTTTCTGAGGCTCAAAGAAAATCAAATACAGCATGTTCTCACTCATAGGCTGGTGTTGAACAATGAGAACACATGGTCGTAGGGAGGGGAGCATCACATACTCTGGGGTCTGTTGTGGGGGAATAGGGAAGGGACAGCAGGGGGGTAGGGAGGTTGGGGAGGGATAACATGGGGAAAAATGCCAGATATAGGTGACGGGGGAGATGGAGGCAGCAAACCACACCACCATGTATGTACCTATGCAACAGTCCTCCATGATCTGCACATGTACCCCAGAACCTAACGTACAATTAAAAAAAAACTTTCTGAAGCTCAATTTCTTTATCTATTAAAAAATACAAGCATAATATCTTACCTTTCTAACTCTCAAGAATATTATCAGAATTAAAATGAAATAATGTAAAGGACTTGGAAACAAAAACTAGAATGCATTCCTGTTTGTGACACTCTATTTCCCTGCTTTTTCTTTTAATTATTCCTTTCCAATCCTTTCACTGACCGCTTTTCTTCCTCCAGCTTTTTACTTTCCAAAGTTCAGAATTTGTTCATTTTCTCTCCTTAACATATTTATTTCCTGAGTGAACTAAATGTCTTGTTCATTCATTCATTTGTCCATACTTATATGCATTCATTCCTCAAGATATATAAGTGAACTTCTGTGTGCTAGACAGTGGCTAGACTTAGAGCAGGCACTATTTCCTATCTGTGTAAAAATAACTCTGAAATCTAGTTTTCCACTCCTCATTTCTCAGAAGACCTCCTTTCATCCTAAATTTTTGTTCATGCATGTGGCAAACATTTACTGAGTATCCAATGAATACTAGGTGCCAAACTGTATTCTAGAGAGTATGAAAATGATCAAGTCATTGCATGGATTTTTAAATTCCATAGACTAGGTGTGGAGGCAGATATGTAATCAATAAATTTTATTTAAAAGTGAGGAATTTGTACATTAAGAGAGATTTGCACAAAGCAAAAATAGTTCACCTTATCAGAATCTTTTCTCAACTTCACTTTTATTGCAAATGGTACCATTAGTACTCCCCGTAGCCAAAGTTCAAAATTTTACCCCAGTTCAAATTTCTAATTACAATTTTTATTAGTGTACCAATGTTATCTTATACTATTGTATACAGCTTCTACTTCTTAACACTTGAGAACATCAGCAAATGGCCTTCTATACATTCTGTGTATCCAGCTATATTTTCTTCCGTTCTCTGTTAAATTATTCCTCCCAGCATCCAGTACAGGGTGGATTCCATAGTGAAAACAGAGAAAATCTTTGGTAAATGCATTACATAAAGACATGCTGAAAAAAATCAAGGAATGAGGTAAACTTGACAGAGTACATATAAAGTATAGTGATAAATTGCACTCTTAGCAGTCTCTGATTACAATAATATTTTAAATGAAAATGCTTTTAAAATCTCAATATATCAATAATACTAACTTGAAAAGGTAAGTTAAAATGGAAAATTTAAAAGAGATTACTTTTTTAATGTTTTTTTTTTGTTTTTTTAAATATATATTTTATTGCAAGTTAGGTTCTGGGGTACATGTGAAGAACATGCAAGATTGTTGCATAGGTACATACATGGCAGTGTGGTTTGCTGCCTCCATCCCCATCACCTATATCTGGCATTTCTCCCCATATTATCCCTCCCCAACTCCCTACCCCGCACAGTCCCACCCTTAGTCTCCCCCAACAGACCCCAGTGTGTGATGCTCCCCTCCCTATGTCCATGTGTTCTCATTGTTTAACACCTACCTATGAGTGAGAACATGCGGTATTTGATTTTCTGTTCTTGTGTCAGTTTGCTGAGAATGATGGTTTCCAGGTTCATCCATGTCCCTACAAAGGACACGAACTATCATTTTTTATGGTTGCATAGTATTCCATGGTGTATATGTACTATATTTTCCCTGGCAAGTCTATCATCGATGGGCATTTGAGTTGGTTCCAAGTCTTTTCTATTGTAAACAGTGCCACAATGAACATACGTGTGCATGAGTCTTTATAACAGAATGATTTATAATCCTTTGGATATATACCCAATAGTGGGATTGCTGGATCAAATGCAATTTCTATTTCTAGGTCCTTGCAGAATCGCCACACTGTCTTCCACAATGGTTGAACTAATTTACACTCTTATTTCTCCACATCCTCTCCAGCATCTATTGTGTCCAGATTTTTTAATGATCCCCATCCTAACTGGCGTGAGATGGTATCTCAATGTGGTTTTGATTTGCATTTCTCTATAAACAATGATGATGAGCATTTTTTCATATATTTGTTGACCTCATAAGTGTCTTCTTTTGAAAAGTGTCTGTTCATGTCCTTCACCCATTTTCGAATGGATTTGTTTGTTTTTTTTTCCTGTAAATCTGTTTTAGTTCTTTGTAGATTCTAGATATTAGCCCTTTGTCAGATGGAAGGATTGCAAAATTTTTTTCCCATTCTATTGGTTGCCAGTTCACTCTAATAATTGTTTCTTTTGCTGTGCAGAAGCTCTGGAGTTTAATTAGATCCCGTTTGTTTATTTTGGCTTTTGTTGCCAATACTTTTGGTTTTTTAGTCATGAAGTCCTTGCCTATGCCTATGTCCTGAATGGTTTTGCCTTCGTTTTCTTGTAGGGTTTTTATGGTGTTAGGTCTTATGTTTAAGTCTTTAATCCATCTGACGTTAATTTTAGTGTAAGATGTCAGGAAGGGGTCCAGTTTCTGCTTTCTGCACACTGCTAGCAAGTTTTCCCAACACCATTTATTAAACAGGGAATCATTTCCCCATTGCTTGTTTTTATCAGGTTTGTCAAAGATCAAATGCTTGTAGATGTGTAGCATTGCCTCTGAGGCCTCTGTTCTGTTCCATTGGTCTATATCTCTATCTTGGTACCGGTACCATGCTGTGTTGATTACTGTAGCCTTGTAGTATAGTTTGAAGTCAGGTAGTGTGATGCCTCCAGCTTTGTTCATTTTGCTTAGAATTGACTTGGCTAGGCGAGCTCTCTTTTTGTTCCATATGAAGTTTAAGAGATTACATTTTTAATGTCACCTTCTTTGGAAATATTACACAACCTTTGTAATTTTCTTAATTTGTTTCACAATGGAGAATATAAAATAACTTTTTTAGTGTTATGCATCTTATACATCTGTAATAAATATTTACTGTCATAAAATGATAAGTGCCTCAACAGCTTATAGAAAAGATAAGTATATCAAATTTATATAATGATGTTGGATAAGATTTGGGGATTATAGTTGCTAATTTTTTCATTGCTACTAAGGATAATAAGAGTGATAAGTAAGCATTATTATTTTACTTAATTCTATTTCTACCATCATTTTTTGGATTATACCAGGGAGTGAGAAGTATGAACAAAAGATTACATAGTCCATATCCATGTACATGGAATATATATGTGCTGATCAGCATAATTTAATTGAAGACTTCATTAAACACTAGTTCAAATTTTAAAGGCAGCGGTGTCCAATTTCTAACTCGATTGATATACCCTTAGCCTTAAATATCTTTCTTGTGAAAAACTCAAAATGGTTCCACTTAAAAAAAACTGTCCTGTCTTCTCTCTTAAGTATGTAAGATTCCAGATCATATCACATTAACTTGGGATTTTATTGTTCTAGATAGACTGTAGAGGCAATGGGGGGATTAAGCACAAACTTCCTGTAATTGCATTTCTACTTTACAAATATTCTCTATTCACTGGAAATTTCTAAGCATTTATTTAATATATATATGTATATTTTATTATGTACATATGTATTATATAATATATATGAACATATATTTATATATGTAATACAAATTTTTATATTTTTCCTAATATAGGAGGTTTTCTCTTCTGCTAAACACTATTGTCAATATTTACTGAATTGTGTTTCTTCTTGTTTGTTGGTACAATGTCAAGTTTAATCAATTTATTGCTTGTTTTATAGTGTATCGCCCCTTCTCTTTTTTCTTGGAACCAAATTGCCAGTTGTTAAGTGTGTCAAAGTTTTTGTCAGTTTTTAAGTAGTAAAAATTCTTTCCTGTTTTCACTAATCTCATGGCTTCATTTTTACAACCAAGGCAATAAGGTTGGCCTTGTCCTCATATTCCTAGGAGATCTGGATAACATAATTTTATGGTTTGTTGAAAATAGTTCAGACAACTGAATGAATGTACTTTAGCTCATTCTGTGATTCTGTGCCTCTCCCATACACTACACCACAACCATCCTCTCATTATTTTGAAACTTTGACTTTGTAGAGATTTATGTCTTGTGATCTTCCAGAATCTATTATATTTTATTTTCAAATTATACTATAAACCCCAAGGAGGGCAAAGAGTGTACCTTTATGCTAAATTGTAGTTCCAGTAGCAACTGACATGTTAGTATGCACATAATAAATCCACAAAAATATTTGTGTATTTGACTTGACTTGATTCGTGTTAGGGTATTAATTTTATTTTGAGTTACTATTTTTTCCTATAATGTGATCTGTTTGGTTTATTTTTCTTAGAAAATATAAAAGTTAGAAAAATAATTCTAATATTCTATTGCTATCAGTTCTTCCTTTGTTGTGGCATAAATTGTTACATTCCTTAGAATACAATAAATACTACATTAATTAGAGTCTATCTCATATATTGGCTGAGAGTAGGGTCTCTGGAGCCAGGCTGCCCAGCTGGAAACCTGGCTCTCCTCCTTCTAACTTCATCGTCTTAATGAGTTACTTAGTCTCCCTGTTCTTCATGGTCCTCATGGTGTAAGGGGGATGACTATATTATCAACCTCCTAGAGTTATTTTAAGAATAAATTAATTAATAATACCTATAAAGCATTTACATATAGACCTAACATATAGTAAGCTTAAGTTACAGATATTATTAATCTGCAACAAAACCATATCTTAATAATTAAATTAATTGATATTACACTCTTATGTAGCTATTCGTGTTGTTTAGGAATAAAATCATTTGAATATCAAGACTTCATCAGGAACCTTGGAGACTCTGTCAACATCACTTTGTAAATAAGTGAAGCAGATGCTCATTCATGATTTTTTTAATGAAAAAATGCTCAATATATTTGGCTAGTTTTTTTGCTGGAAAAAAAGATGGAACAGTCTATAACTGCATTATATATTTTTAAAACTATTGTCAATTCTAATGTTTTTCATGCTATTGAAAGCAATTTTTCAACTATTTTCAGTTGTTAGAAATATCCATTTTGAATTTCTGCAAATGAGGTATCTAAAAAGCACATATTTTAAAATGACTTTGATTTTCCTCTTAGAAATGGTGAAATTGGACCAAATTGTTTTGTTTGTTTAGTGTAAGGATCATTCATTTGTATTTTAAGAAGAAAAGAAAGGCACTTTTGAATTTTCAGCTAAGTTTGAGATTTAAATGCTTGAAAATTATGGGATCAAACACTGCATGTTCTCACTCATAGGTGGGTGTTGAACAATGAGAACACATGGACACAGGGAGGGGAGCATCACACACTGGGGTCTGTCGGGGGGAAATAGGGGAGGGACAACGTGGGGTGAGGACTTGAGGAGAGAGAGCATGGGGAGAAATGCCAGATATTGGTGATGGGGAGGAAGTTAGCAAATCATACTGCCATGTGTGTACCTATGCAACAATCTTGCATGTTCTTCACATGTACCCCAAAACCTAAAATGCAATTTAAAAAAAAAGAAAATTATGGGATTATATAACTAAGATTAAAAACCCATGTTTGGGAAGGAAGAAGTTAGGATGAATGGGGATGGACTCCGCATCATGTTGCACCACACCGCTCAGCAGAGCGGTGACAAAGTACTTGAGCTCCAGGCACAGCCAGGGAAGATCCGACCCTTCTCTTAGGAAGGAATTTATATACTTCATCCACTGCCTACATTTTCTTTCTGCTTGCTCACTGGGAACTAGAGATAACAAGGAAACACAAAACCTAGATAGTTCTGAATCTTTAATGTGACTCTCAGAAATCAACTCCCTTGATAACATTGATTGCAATTAGTTCCATAAGGGAGTGTTTTCAGAAAAGAAACAGGTTTTTAAATCACTCATCAGTTCCTCTTATTAGAAGACCGTCAGAAAAGTTTTTGAAAGCCTCATGGGGTAAATCAAACATTCTGTCAATAGCATCTTTGAGTGTAGCTTTGATTCAGTTGCCCCCATACTGAGAAAAGGTACAGGCCATGGGTTAATTTGCCTTGTTCTAGCCTAACTCAGAACTACAAATTGCCAGTTAGGCAAGAAATGGCCTGCTAAGATTCTGACGATGCAAAAATTCAGAAATTTTTCAAATGTGTCTGTTTTTCTTTTCTCAATTATTTAGGTACTGGGAAAAACCTATGAAAAATGTTTTAATGTTGGCACTAGATGAGTTAGGCATTCAAAAATGGTGGTTACCTATGCTTTAAAAGACCTGGAATCAGTATGTTTGGTTTGATTTACTCCTAGTTAAAATGTAACTTATTTGGTAATTTATAATGAAATTGAGAACAGTAGGACATTTTAGTAAACCCCATTTTTTGGTTACCATCATGTTCTATTTTTGAAACAAGAAAACGTCTCTTATAGAAGCTACTGGTGGTAAATTTTTCTTTGAACAATATCCACTCTTCATGGCTTCAACTTACATAATTTCTTTTATCAAAAATAAAGGGGAAGAGGGAAAAATTGAGTAATAATTTGAGAAACTATCATAATTGGTCAAATCTTCACTGTTGCATGCATTTTAATAAATAAATATTTACAATGAAGTTTCAAAGAAAAGATTTAAGAATACTTCACTATATATGCTAAACAGGATACCTTTTTGACTAATGGCAAAACATTAGAGGAAGGGACGTACTAGTGATTAATATAAGTAAGAATCAATGATATTCTTACTTAACATTAAGAACTAAAGTAATCAGTCTAGCATAATACACTGGATACAATACAATAACTTGCATTAGGAATTTCCTTATTTATATTTCTAAATGTACTAGAAGGGACCTAAGAGATCATATATTCTAACCCCTCACTTCACAAGTTTACTTTTTTAATAACATATGATGGCTAGTCCAGGCTCTAAGATAGGTCTCAGGGATAAAGTAGTGAAAAGAAAAATGCAAACTTTGCCTCCAAGAAAGCACATTTAACAGGGGCGCCCACAATTACAATAAACTGTACTTTGAGAAGGTTAGAATCCTCTCTGAAGCACAGAACAGAATCTAAGCAGTCAGGGAAGCTTCCTAGAGGAAGTGGGTTGTAAATTGAAGTCTGAGTGATGTGTAGGAGTTTCCAGGTGGAACGGGGGTGGAAGGGAGGGAAGCCACAGGGAGATTATGCAATTTGCTCAACACCACATTGTTAGATTAAATAGTCATTTTACAGTCATTTTAAAAAAGCTGTAAAAAAATATGTCTTTAGAAAGTTGTCATCAGCCTACTTACTTCATGCATGTTCTCATCTTCATAAGTGAAGATCTGAATTTTTCATTTGTATTTCTAAAATAGAACTTTTTATTTTATGATTTCTACTATTAATTATCTTGTTATTCACCATGCAATGAACTTTTTTTGATGCACAGCTGTGTTCCAGACACTGCTCAGGCACTAGGAATACAGGCATGAGTTAAAGAGCGTTGCCCTGTAGGGACCTATAGGCTAATGGGAGAAACAGACATGTAAATACATATATAGCAACACAATGTGTTAATTTGAGGTCACATTTGGAATGGGTTTTAGAGCTTGAGTAGGAGTTTTCCTGTTACAGAGAAAATTATATATAAAAGTATGGGCTGACAAAATGACCTCATATGGCCAGACAACGGGAAGGCATTCTGTTTGCTGGAGCAGATGGTGTATGGTTATATAAGGGTAGGGAGCAGGTAGGGATAAGATGGCAGGAAATATGGCTAAAATATATGTGGAGTCAAAGGATTATATGCTAAAGTAGGGATTATGAATCTTATGCTGTAGACGTGCAAGTAACAAATGAAGAGGTTTAAATAAGGGGGAGATCTTTGTCTTGAATGAGGTAATTCTAGCAGGTGTTAGAGCTTCCTTCTCTCTGCTTGGATTTTTCACCCTTTGTAATAATCTTCAAATAGTTGGGGTTTAGAAAAGAAGCAGACACATTTTGAGAAGGTTCATATTAGTAGGCAAATGCATTTTCTAACATTTAGTGCCTGAATGAGGTGGTTATTCAGTCATAGGGTATGATCCACCTAAGTAAATCTCCTTATGAGAAGCTGGCCCAGTAACCTTCTCACTATAAGGGGAGAAAGAAAACCCAGGCTCTGATGGACAGCTGTCAAGTTACAGGTTTCAACAGGGTGGATTATATAGGCCTCATTTCTTCTTCTAGATTCACTAATTTAAATTATATTTTAGCTTTTTGAAGAGACGCGGAAAGGGTGAAATGTGACACCCTGGATGTTATACCAGTGATTGTTTCTCTACATGGATGGCAACATCAGGAATGTGGAATGAACATGCCACTATGCAGTGTCAGTAATGTTGGAAACGATGGCCTGGAATTAAGAAAGACTAGTTAAATGATTAAAATAATATTTTCAGTAGTTTCAATGACTAAGATAGAGAAAGTGGAAATATGGGAGAAAATTCAGAATCAAGATATATTTCTTAAGTAGAATAGTCAGAATTTGGTTATCTGCTTGATAAAGAGATTGGTTGTGGGGTGTCTAGCTAGGAGGTCTACAGGTGTTTGTAGTGCTAACAGAACTCACAAATGTAGGAGGTAGAAGAGATCTGAATGAGATGGTGGTGTGTTGAATTTGGATTTGCTATGAAACAACCGAAGAAGGGGACTAGAACTAAGAAAATAAAGAATGACTGAAAACAGACATTGGTAATTATTACACATCATCTTCCTGTCTTTTCACTGCTATACCTTAATGCCTAGAACAGGAGCTATTCACTGATTTAATTAATCAATGAAAGGTGTTATAATATATCATTTAAATAACAGCTTCTTAAAAGTGTGATAGAAGAGTATGTGTCTGGAAATCCAGAAGCCTCTCACATTCCATAATATGAAGGGGGAAAAAAAGTCAGCTTTTGTTACTGTTGATTTTCTGACAGTAAATCTTTTAAGGAGTATATGACATCAAGGGACAGTTTATTCCATGATACTTTATCGACATTCCTCTTTTTCCTAATACATATGATTCTTCATGTACTGCCATGTTAGTTTAAAATGTCTGAATAATAACAATGATAGATCCTTTGTATTGGTTGCCAAATGATGAAAATGAACTATTTTTGTCTTCTTTGTACATTGACTTGCTTTTGATTATATTTTGGGCAAGAAGAATTTTCAGGAACCTAATTGTAACACTGTACATGTTTCAAAAATTGTTCTTATTATGGGAAATATTTTTCCTTGGTTAAAACATTTATCATCTTTCTATTATGAAATATTGTGTGCAGGGTGAGATGAAGTGGTGGAGCTAATGCAACTACTGGCATTTCTGCAGAATAGCTATCCAAAGTAGTGGAATCTTTGCACAGTTTTTCTTTGGAATTATTTTAAAAGGGTGGAGGTGATGAGGAGGGAGGTCAAACTGATAACAGTGTTGAAAGTGATTTGGAATCAACATCACATCACTTACAACTGCCTTAGATTATCCATTTGAAGCACAACATGATATTTCTGTAATTATTTTACTTCCCTCTAATAACTGCATAGGAATAGGTTTGTTTCCCCAGTGAATAGCTCTGTTCAGAGCCTTTCCTTATCTTTATTTTACAGGTTTCACTAGTGGTTGATATCATATACATTCTTACAGGGAGACAGTGGATAAATCAGTAGTTTTCCATCAAATCAAAGATTACATGTAAGAAGTAGAGCAGTAGCATGTAACAAGTTTTGTTAGAGAAAAAAGGTAGAAAATGGAAAAAATAACATAATTGTTTCAGAGAGCAGAAATCATAAAACATAGCCAATGGTTTTGAACATACAGTGAGTGTAATAGATGTATTGAATGTAATAGATTCAGTGAGTATAATAAATAAACTGAAGTTTATTTACCACAGCCTATTATATTTTTCTTTTAAATACTAGTTAGCTTGTAGTAGTATAGTAAAAATTTATTCTGAAACCTAATATGCTGGTGAAATGTTAAACTAAACTAAGCTGCTATGAGGTGTAAAATCAAGATGTAAGATTTAGTTAAATTATAGAATGATTATATAGATTATACTAAGGTTCTTAATTATATGTATTTAATATTGCAGAATGAGATTATTATCGTTAATTACTTTGTATTTGTGTTCTTGGATCAAAACACAATATCTGTAAGGCAACATCACTTTCTAAAATACTGGTTAAATTAGACATTTGGCCAGGTGTGGTGGCTCATGCCTGTAATCCCAGCACTTTGGGAGGCTGAGATGGGCAGATCACTTGAGGTCAGGAGTTTGAGACCAGCCTGGCTAACATGGTGAAACCCCGTCTCTACTAAAAATACAAAAAGTAGCTGGGCATGGTGGTGGGCACCTGTAATCCAGGCTACTCGGGGGGCTGAGGAAGGAGAATTGCTTGAATCCAGGAGGCAGAGGTTGCGGTGAGCCAAGATAGTGCCACTGCACTCTGGCCTGGGTGACAGAGCAAGACTCTGTCTCAAAAAATAAATAAATAAATAAGAAAGACATTAACCTGCATATATGCTATTGTATAAATTGGAAAATTACATAAAATCTTATTTAATATCTACTCCCAAAATATGGAAGCTACCCAATTCAAATGTAATATACTGCCACTGTTGGAGGAAGAAACCAGTATTAATGTTAACATTCATTTGGGGGTCCTGCCCAACAGTATGTGGATTAATGCTATCCAGTGCTAACCTTTTTCTCCCCTTTAAAAACCATACTTGTTATATTTTGTAATTATGAAGCTCTTTGAAGTGTTTTCAAGACTGACTTACCTAACCATTTTTTCCATACAAGTATGTGAAAGAATGGCAAGCATCTTCTATAGTATGTGTTTGCCCAATATCCAGTGATTTTCCAAGCCCTCCTCAAAGTGTATTTACAATTTGTTTGATTTAACATGACCCAGTGTTTCTCCCTATATTTGCATGCTGTTGCCAAATGAACTTTACATCACCAGCCCCATCACATTACTCTGATCCTTTAGAATCTAAAACGATTCTTCCCTGATGGTAGGATTAAAACCAAATGCTTCAATTTAATTTTGACATTCTTCTAATCTGCCCTCCTACACACTTGTGGGATGTTACTTCCCATTGTTTCATTCTCTATTTATTATATGTGTTTGGTATTAATTATACAAGATTCTTTTAGGTTCTCTAAAGTTCACAAAAATGAGTTCATTGTCCCCATCTGCAGGAGCTTGCAGTCTAATAAAGGAGGAAAATGGGTAGAAAGTGACCCAGGAGAAACAGATAAACTGTTAATGTGACATACAGGGTAGAGACATGACTTCCAGCAGCAAGAATTAAAAGATTTTTTGGAGGCAGTGGCATTTGTAATAGTTGAGGATTGGGTAGAAATTAGGAGAACAGAGACAGGACTTGAAATCACATTCCAGTTAGAGTAAACAGGCTGGATAAATACATGGGGAAGTTTCTTTGTCTAAATTATAAGGTATATGAGAAGTAATAGAGTAAGGGTGGAAAAACATATCATTGATAATTCATGAAATGTTTTTAGTGTCTAGTTATCTGAATTTTATCCAGAACTGTGGTACTGGAAATCTAAAGAGGCATGTGGATTAAATATGTTTCCTACACATACATAGGGATCATGTAATTAAATATACTTCTCTTTTTTGATTCTTGCTCTTCTATTTCACTCTGTATATCTTAGATATTCTAAAGTATATTGACAATACCACTGCAGGGTATTTTATTTATATTTTAACCCAAACATCCAGCACAGTCCTTAATTCAATAAGTATTCACCAAATGGATGAATAGACAAATGAGTGAATGAATGAAGAGATGAATAAGTGGTTGAATGAAAAGAATGAAATGCCTTTATTGTAAGTGTTTGTACTGAGAATTAACAGTAAGGGCAAAAGCATGTGAAAGTGGTGTATTTATCAAGTGTCATGAAGTTCAGCCAGCCCTCCCTCTGTTGAGGGAATGATCAGACACTGGACGCTTTCACTTTGCATTGAGAATAGTTTCATAAGACTAGTCATCCTGCTTCTATTCTCACTTCCATATAATCCTACCAGAATGAGCGTCTAAACAGAGATTATTTAATTTCATTCTTTTCTTCTAAACCTACCAATGCTGTCCTATTTTATGGTAATAAACTCCTTACCACAGTTTATAATGCCCTCCTTGGTTTTGCCTCTGCCTATTTCTCAGATTTCCTCTCTTTCCTCACTTGCTTTCCTTCACCCACAGAAAACCTTCCTTCTACTCCTCATGTGCTATAAACCACATCTCATTCTTAACACCCTGCCACCACCCCACATCTTGGAATGATCTGCCTCTAAGTCATCACGTGACTGACTCATTCTCATCCTTTATGTTTTAGCTCTGATGCTATCTCATCAAAGAGGCGCTCTCTGACCCTCCATAATTGCTATAATCTAAAGCACCCCTTCTGCTTCTACCTCCCTCATCTTATACTAGTCCTATTCATGTAACCCTCTTCATAGCCATTTAGCCATTTTCACTATCATATAGTTCACTTACTTGTTTTTTTATCTTCTGCCAGATGAAATTTACAACACACAGGACAGGTCTCTTATCTATGGTTTACTACACTGTCTACAGCAGGATTTAGTACATAAGGGACCAAAAAAATTTTAGGTTTTTTTTTTTTTTTTCTAACTGAATGAATAAAGGCAAAGTAATGCCTTGCTTTTTTTTCCTATGAAAAATTATCAAACCCCTAGAAAGAATAGCCTATATGCAGCACTGCCTTACGTCTTTGCCAGATACTTTGTCCTTAACCCCTTTCAGAATTCTGTTTTTTGCCTTTATCATTTAACTCCAAGTTTTACCTTTTTATGGTTCATCGGCCTCCAGGTCATCAGTCTATTTATCTACATTATATTTCTTTTGTATTTGATTCTTGTTGAAATTATCTCTTTACTTGGCTTGTGTGGCTGAGAAATATTTTGATTCTCATATAATTATGAGGAATCATTCTCTGGCTTTAGTTCAGGTTATGCTTGTTGACCTTTAAAAATAAGTGGGTAACTCTATTTTCACCTGTTTTTGCATTCTTTCTTTGGGAACTTTACCCAACCTTGTGATTTATTTAATCCCAAGGTGCAGTGCCCTCACCTGAGATCTAGGTGTGTATCTCCAAATGCTTCTGTGGACTTTTTGGGCATTTTCCAACTACATATCTAGTTGATGTCTAGTGAGGTTTAAATCTTAGAGGTGTGACCTTGGTAACTTACCTCAGTCTAACATTCCTCAACTATAAAATTGAGATATACCTATTTTATGAGGATCCTAAGAGACAGTATGTATAGTACCTATCCCAGAACCAGCTACATGCTGATGAAAGGACTCAATAAATGTTTTTCATTATTATCATTTTTATTCCCATTAGATATAGCCTTTGCCAAGGTTGATATTTCTTGACTGCATGATAATACAGCTAGTTCTCTATATAAAGAAGCTATATTTTTGATTGCACATTTACTTATGTACTAAAATTGTTTAAACAAAAATCTACTGTGTGTTTTAAGTTTGCATTGAAATATGCCTACTGACGATTGACAAGGAAAAAAAAGTCCGTTAAGATGGATATCAAAAAATAACATTAATGAGCTGCTAAAGCTAAAATTACAGGAACTTATGAAATTGGTTAAACATAAAAACCATTAAACTGTTTACTGAAGCTTCACAGATATACTGCAGCTAATGAGCATTTCTGCTATTTAAATAAGCCCAAATTGAACACACATTACATGGATACATAATTAGTCATGGCAGTCAGACACACATAGACTTACTTTTAAAGCTCTATTTAGGGAATCTTTTCCATTTGATTTATTTTGTTAATTAAAATATTTTACAGTGTTCACTTATATTTTTAATAATATTGTTTTCACAAGTAATATAATTTACTACTGGTTTCCTATTTGTTTTTATTTTTCCGTTAAATGCAACAAATTAGGATTTTTACATGTAACATTTTTCTTAACCCCTTTTGGTAATTATTTATATCATTTGATGATATAATTCAGTATTTAAAAATTTTGTTCACTGAGAAGTATACATAAAATATTTCAGTACCCTTTCCGTGTTTTTTTTTTACTGTCTCATAGTTATCAAGAAATATTAAGCACCCAAATGTGCATAGAATTATAATGATTATGGTCCAAACCAGATTAAAAGATGATCTATTCCTTCAATGAGTTGTAGTCTTAAATATATGATATCATTAAATATAAGTAAGCAAATCAAAGTACAGCATTTGGGGATTCAACAGATAATTTGAAAACAATTCCCATATATTTATTTCAAGGATACTGTCCTCCTTGAGGAGATCTCTTTCAGGTAAAGTGAAATCCAATGTTCAAGGAGTTCAGAATATTAAATAGATAGAATTATTTTGGAGAAATAAGCAAATGAAGGTGAAGTGCTTAGACTATTTTAATTCTGAATTGGTTTGTTGGTCAGTTTAGGAAATGGAAATGAAATTCTCAATAGAAAACAGATAACACAAAAGGAGTTGCTATAGGCTATTACTGACATCAATCTTTTCCATTTAACTTGGAGAGCCCAAGTTTAACCTGAACAAGGAGAGGGAGAAGATCAAACCTATTCTTTACCCTGCCTGATTTCTACCAGCATATTCAAACTGAAAATTATCTAACCATAGCAGTAGGGAAATCAAATAGTTAAATCAATCAAAAGTAATTCACCATGTGTCCATTCTTCCCTGTTTCGTATGTTTGTCACTATAGAAACACTTTTCCTCTACACGATGAACTGACTCTCTAATTGTGAAAATAAGACCTACAAGAAAAATAACTAAGACAGAACATATGGATGCTAAATAAATGGTATGGACAAATACTACATTTGGAAAATGTATGAAATGGAATGGAAAAATACTACATTTTTGACCAAAAAAAAAAATACGTTAGATTCCTCTTATATGCCAAGTATATATTAGATGCTGGGGAAGTGGCTGACTTAAATATGTTCTCTGAACTTAGGAGTGGCAGAGGTAAAACAAATAATTGAAATAAAGTCACATAGTGCCTAGTGTAACAGAAAGCCCTTAGTGGTTAATTCACCAGAAAGGGGGAAAAAGGATTTCATTGGAAGAGATGCACTCAAGGCTGAATCTGTGAAGCTAGCCAAGACTAGAATTCTTTGCTGTTCCTATTTTCATTTGAGTTACTCCCATGATCCCCAGTGGTGAATTTTAAGAAACTATGGTGAGTCTATTTATTCTGGCTTTGTCTTGCCCATACACCCAAAGTCAGAAGCAGCAGGACTTTGGAGACAGAAATAATTGGGTTCAATACTGTCTCTGCCACCTCTTAGCTTTATTGAGGATGATAATATCCACCTTCAAGGGTTGTTTTGTGATCTAATAAGATATTCTATGGAAACATCCAGCAATGTGCCTGCCGTGTACTAGGGATCCATAAGTGCTGATTGATTATTTTTTCTTTCTTTTTTCTTTTTTAATTGTACTTTAGGTTCTGGGGTACATGTGCAGATCATGCAGGATTGTTGCATAGCTACACACATGACAATGTGGTTTGTTGCCTCCATCGTCTTGTCACCTCTATCTGGCATTTTTCTCCATGTTATCCCTCTTCAACCTCCCCATCCCACCACTGTGCCTCCCCTGGCCCTGTCTACAGACCCCAGTGTGTGATGCTCCCCTCCCTGTGTCCATGTGTTCTCATTGTTCAACACCCATCTATAAGTGAGAACATGCAGTGTTTGATTTTCTGTTCCTGTGTCAGTTGGCTGAGAGTGATGATTTATTTTTTCTAACATTCTTCTTTAGTTGAGAGTGATGAAGTAACCAGGATAAAATTCCCATTGGATAGATGGGCACAACATGTTAACTGACTGGCTGTTGAGATATTTGGAAACAAGATTCAAGAATTATACTAAGATTTGTATGCTCTATTTTTAGTTTTGAATAAGGGAATAGGGGCCAGACGAAATGGCTCATGCCTATAATCCGAGCTCTTTGGGTGACCAAGGCTGGTGGATCACTTGAGGTCAGGAGTTTGAGACCAGCCTGAACAACATAGTGAAACCCCATCTGACTAAAAATACAAAAATTAGCTGAGTGTGGTGGCACATGCCTGTGATCCCAGCTACTTGGGAGGCTGAGATGCAAGAATCACTTGAACCAGGGAGGTGGAGGTTGCGGTAAAGGGTAGTCACGCCACTACACTCCAGACTGGGTACAAAGTGAGACTCCATCTCAAAAAAAAAAAAAAATAGGAAAAAGCAGGAGTGACAATTAAAAAGTCATCATGAGGACAGGTGGAAAAGCAGAAAGTATGATGTCACAGAAGCCAAGCTAAAAGACTTTCATGAGGAGGAAGTGGTTATCTATTGAATTTTGCTGAGAAATCAAGGAACGCAACAAGGGGGAGGTGCATTAGGTGCCTGTCCAACTTTGCCTTTGCATGACCCTAAGAGTAAGGACCTCTTTAAATTTGTTTTTGGCTGCCTCACCCACCTCATCCTGTTTCAGGCACTGAAGCAAGATGACCACTGAGAAGAATCACTGGACTTGGCAACCTGGAACTAATTAATCATCCCAGTGAAAAGAGTTTTAGTGAAGCTTTGGAGGCAAATGCAGATCTGGAGTGGTTTTAAATTAGGAGGTACTACTGTACACATGTGTACCTACATATGGGAAAACTCTCATATGCAGAGAGTGGCTGGTGATAGAGAAGAGAGTGGATTTAGCGTAGGGGGCAAACTTTCTACCAGGTAAGAGGAAAGGATCCTTGGGCCCATATGGAGAGACTAGCCTCTGATAGGAGGTAGAGTTCCTTAGTGGTATTAAAAAGGAAGAGAGAGAGTGAAGGTATAGATCCAGCAGATTTGTCATTTTGCTGATGGGAAGACAAGAGAGTTCCCATGTGATAGCTTTTATATTCTCTATGAAATGTGAGATGAGACTTTCTCATGACAGTGAGGGCAAGAGAAAGGAGTCAGGTCTGTAGAAGGTTTGAGAAGTGAAGCAAAGTTATGACTGGTGCTCACAATGAGTAGAGGAAGTGAAAGAGTAAAGTCATCAATAATAAACCACGAGATGAGAAGGCCCAGAGGAAGCTTGTGAACTTAGTTTTGGATGTGATGATTTGGAAGGGACATTAGAGCATACAGGTTATAATCTTAAACAGGCAGCCAGAAATGCCAGAAGAAAAGGAAGAGCTCAAGGGAGAGTTCGAGGCCATCTTTACAGAGATGAACTTGAAAGCTCCAAATGACTATGATTTTTGACAGAGGAAGTGCAGTGGACTGGATATTTGAGAACAAAGAAGAAGAAAATGAAGAGGAGAGGAGGGGTTAGAGCCCAAGAAAGACAGTTTAAAGGTGAGCAGAGCCTGGATAGAGTAGCGTTCTGCAAATCAAAGAAGGAGATGAAAATTAATGCCATTCAGCTGTTGGATGCTACAGAAAGGCAAAGGGCTGAAAGCTAAGGTCACAGAATTTGGTGACCATGGAGACCATACTTTCATTTGAGGAATAATTTGGTGGTGAGAAAAGTAAGCAGTCCGAGTATATGATTGAGAAATTGGATAAAGGAAGATACAAGAATTGCAGTGAGAAAAGGGAACCATGTCAAAAACAGAGTTTTTCCAAATAGGACAGGAGAGGAAAAAATGACAAATACAATATACTAAAAAAAGTAAGAGACAGTATTTGAGAACCTGGAGGAGCAGGAAGGTACAGAATCAAGGTTACCTTTTGAGAGGCTGGCAAAAGGAAAATGATGAATCTTCATTGTGGAGAGCATACTGATTAAAATACTTAGAGGTGGAAGGGAGATGTGAAGACAATGTCATCCAGACTTGATATTCTTAGTTGGAGGCATTCTCTTGTTCTGGTCCTTTTTTACCCCAGGTTATTCTATTTAAACAGAACTCTGATATCCTGGCCTTGTAATTAGAATGTATTTGATCTTGCTGAGATTTTGCTTTCAGCACTGGATTACTGAGATTACTACCTCAGCTCGCCTTTTAGATTCATTGTGCTTCGATACTACTGGGCGATAGGTTATGTAAAATTAAACAACAAGGACATAGATGAATTCATCTGTGTTTTTCAAGGTATCATTTTATTGTAAATGTTGAAAGTTTTTATTCCCCCAATTGTTTTATAACATATCAAACTCTCCAAAGAATACTAATAATCCTTCTTCATTAAGATATCTGTTGTATTGTTTTATTATTTGTGGAGAATTAATTTATATTTGTGTACTAAAATATAACATTCTTGACATCTTTTTATAAATACTGAGAAATATACTTGTCATATGCTTGTGGGTTTCTTTTTTACATATATGACAGCACAGCTACATCAGTTTAATTGACCTTGGCAATCTGCATCTGCTAGTGATGTGTCCCTGAGGGACGGTTTCTGCAATTTTAAGCTGTGGCTTATTGAAGAACTTGTGTGTCACAATACCATTAAGTCTGTATAAAAAAATCATTTCATGCATAACATTAAATTGACTAAAAGTTCCAATTTCAAAACTGCTTCTTGTTATAAAGCTACCTCAGAGTGTCTTTGTTTTTTAAATAAGCTCATTTGAACATAGTAGTAATTAAAGCAGAAAATTAACATAAATCTTGAATGTTTGATATGAATTAAGGACGTTTTCATTCTTTATAAAGACTGCATAAAATTCCAGGCACCATATCATTTAACAAATTTCTCTCCCAATTGCAGAATGATATAGACTGTGAATAAGCATGTTTTGGGATTCTTTTTCAAGTTCTTTTTCTGTTCAACTGTGGAGCTCCTGGGACATATGCCACAGTCTCCATCAAGATGAAATCTCATGGAAATCTGCGAGAAAACTGTGCATGAACATAACAGAAAATCCCCCCCCCCCATTTTATAAACAAGAAAGGAATAATACAGTCCTTCTATTAATATTCATTTAACACTTCATAGGAAATGGCAAGCAGTTATTTGGTTTGCAAATGTAAATATACATTTTTCATCCACTTATGCTTTCACTCCTTCCAAGCTGGGTAAAGACAGAACAGAATATTTGCTTCTGAGATTTATTTTTATTGTATTCCACAGAGATGTAAAAGAGCTCTGAGGAGTTCATAGAACAGTTACAATGATGAGGATGATAGTCTTCCTGATAAGAAGCAACTAAATAAATGAATTTCTTTCTGACAAATTGTGAATAACATGTACATGAATTTTTTTCACTGAATCCTTAATTTGAGTTCTAAGCTAAAAAAGTGACTAAATAATAAAAATAATGGCTATATTTTAAAAGAATTATTGAAATTAGAAAAGGTATTTAGATCCATAATCAGATTCAACAAAGTTTCAATAAATT
This sequence comes from Plecturocebus donacophilus, assembly GCA_004027715.1. NCBI lineage: Eukaryota > Metazoa > Chordata > Mammalia > Primates > Pitheciidae > Plecturocebus > Plecturocebus donacophilus. The sequence goes on along the minus strand of PVKP010005720.1, from coordinate 62,113 downwards.
TAAGAATACTATATAGTTATTATATGTGCTTTAGTAGAGTCTGCTATATCTATAAGGAAATGATCCTAACCATTTGATATTTCAGTTGTGATACAGTCATTCTTGATGTTTAGTGCTACTGAAAGAAAACATTTCTGACCTGCTGTAGCATTGCTTATATTTATAAAAGTTGTCCATGTTCTACTTTCTTAGTGATATTTTTGTAGATATTTGATGAGCCAACTATTGGGTATTAAAATAGATATAGATGATCTCTGTTTTGATTGATGTTAATAATATCATAACCAGCTGTGTGATCTCTCGGTTTTTCTTTTTATTTCTGGAATGAAATTAGGAACATGTTAAACTTGAAGGTCTCCAAAATGAGCAGGAGGAAATTTGATAGTTAATTTTCAAAAGGAGGCTGAGATGATTTTTAATATGAAAGAAAATCCTTTTCTATTTTAGAATAGAGTATCAAAGAATTGTTTGATTTTTAATGAGGTTAGCTGGATATTACAAATGATAAAATAATTAAAACAGTCGGTATTCAGGTTTAAGACTTCAAAGGATAAATCAAATATTGAGTAAAGAAAGCTTATTTTTAAAAGTATACATGAATATTATGAATGTTTAGGGACACATAATAACACAATGCATATACAATAGAAATGCCCCTGAACAGAAGAGTGCTTTTGAATTCACAAATAAATGCCTCTAGGGTGACTTATGATGTTGGTGCTAAATATTTTAAGAAACGAAAAGTTACTTATTTAACTCAAAGTAACATTTCCTGACTACTCATTGGCTGAGTTTGTGACAGCTGGAGTGTTAAAGTGAATTGTTCTATGTACATTTTTTGCCTCCTAAAATATAATAAAACACATTCTTCAAGAACTTCAATTTAATTTGTCAAGCATTTATGCAGCACCTCCTGTGTACAATTCACTGTGCTCAAGTTAAGATTCAGATTTTATGAGGCCTGAAGCTTATGTAATCTGTGGGCTCTTCTTTAAGAAAAGGAAAATTCTTAAATTCAGAATTAGGCACAGGGCTTTGAAAGAGTCCCATGCAAATGAAGGACCCTGATTTAAGCTTCAGTAACTTCACATTAGAGTTATCCCTTCACACCTCTGGGGGCTTGGTTCCAGGATTCCCCATGAATACCAAAATCCATCTATGCTCTCATATCTGTTATAGAAAATGGTGAATTATTTGCATAGAATCTACACACATTCTCCCATATACTCTAAATCATCTTTATATTACTTATGGTATATCTAATACAATGTAAATGCTGTATAAATAGTTGATATACTGTATTGTTTAGGGAACAATGGAAAGAAAAAAGTATGTACATGTTCAGTACAAACTTAAACATTCTATTTTTCTCTCGAATATTTTCAGTGCACAGTTGACTGAATCCACAGATGTGGAACCTACAGATATGGAGGGTCAACTATAAACATGTCTTTGACTCTAATTGGTGTCATGGGACTCAGGGATAACTGAGGAATCATTCCTACCATGCTCAAGCTTAGAGTGAAATCTGTACTTAAATTTCAAGGATATTCGTGTAAAACATGACATAAATTAAAAAAAAAAAAGAGGCTTTCATTTCCAAGTGATAAAAATTTGAATTTATTATCTTTTAATAATAATCTTTATTTCAAATCTCTTAGAGGCCAAAGTTTTGGAAACATAAGGTCATTTCTGATAGAACAGAATTCATTTTTAGCCCTTGCCACTATTTGTAAAGCTCATTATATATATCATGCAATGATGGTGCTTTACAGTTGCCATTATTAAAATAGGTTGAATTGATAAGCCATACTCACTATTGACTTTCTTGCAACTCAAGTAACTGTCAACAGATGGTAGTGATGATCTGTTATGCAATGGGGAACAAATGATAAAGGTCGCTTTTCATGTGACCTTTAAAGACATTAGAAAAATTTCCTCAAAATGCCATTCTGCTTTGCAAATAATTAAATGAATATTTAATTTTCCTCTAGATGAAAGGTGAAAAAACAAATACAAACAATAGAAGATTTTAAAATAAAATATATAATAGTCTTGACCCATCTACTCATTCATTCATTCATCCATCAATCCAGTTGAGTGTCCTCTGCTCCAAGAACTGTAGTGTGCTCTAGGCAAGCAGTGTGGACACATTCCTGCTCTCATGGAACCTACAATCTTATGGGAAAAGCACAATCAACAGTAATCCCTCAATGATTTTCCGTAATTCTAACATTTTTAAGTAAAAACCTACAAATATGTGCCAATGTTTATTTTATTTTTGCATTTTTTTTTAATTTTACTCAGAAAAATCTGTTTTAGGTGTCAAAATAACATTTTTTTTACCTTTGGCTATTTTGCTTTATACTTGATTCATAAATCAATTAAACAACTCACTTTTCTGTTCCAAAATCTCACAAGCTCTCTTCCTTTAGTTTAAGTTATTATTAATATTTTCTCTTTTGAGTTTGAGTAAAGAATAAGGCTTAGTCTGTCTGGGATGATATGCTTAAAAATTATGACATGATTACCTGGATAGAATTTTTTATTCTAAACACTGGCTTATTCAGTTTACTCCATCAGTTAGGGTGTTGTCCACCTTTCTTCATTTCTTCTCTTGCTCAACCCTTTCTCTAAATTGAATTCATTGATCTCTTCCAAATGTCAGCATTATGTTTTCAAAATGTTCTTTAGATATTTCTCTTAAAGAAACACAACCTTATTCCTCTTCCATGACTCTTTTGGATTCATTGGAATGCAGCATATTTACCAAATAATTGTAAAACTACTTTATAGAGCAATTTCCACAAGGAGCTAATGGTAATGCTTGCATTTGTTGCTTTTAACAAAACAAATCAGAAATTGCTGGCTAAATGTAACTATATACTAGATCCATTAAACTGCTTAATAGTAAGTGCAAATAATTTGATGAAAATATTAAATATTTTGTCTCATTTTGCTTTATAAAATATTTTATTGTAAAAGGGAGATTAGCCATTGACCTGAATTCATGAAAAATTCATGTCAAAAGTGACACACATGATCAAGTTTGGGATTATATGATTAGTAACAGATTTGTAAAAACAATGGTTATGAATAAAGTTTTAGAAAATGTATTTTGTATGTATTTAAAAGGTTGTACTTTCCTTCTTTATAGATCCATACTTCTTAGACATAAATGTCTACTCTGAAACTTTGACCAAATCTGTGGTCTTTAATTCCTGTATGTGAGATGCAGTTAAAGTTAAGTCAGTGCACTTTAAAAGTGTTGTTAACTCCAATGTTTTGTGAGGTTTTCATTTTTATAGTTTACTAAAAACAATTGTTTGAATCTCTGAAACAATAACTAAATCATAATTTTTCTTAATTTTAACATTATTGTTATAGAATTGTCTGTTGATTAGTAATTGTCTATTGTTTTTCACTTTTTTTTTTTTCCAGTAAAAGAAGCCTTGAGCCCTATAAAATTTAACAGATGGGGTCTCCCAGAAGTAGATCCAGAAACGATGCAAACTAGTGAACCATGGGTGTTTGCAGGTGGTGATGTTGTTGGTTTGGCTAACACTACAGTGGAATCAGTGAATGATGGAAAGCAAGCTTCTTGGTACATTCACAAATACATACAGGTAGGCATTTGCCATCATTTCCACTTAATTCTTCTCCAATGGATAAGTACTTCATTTATTTTTGATACTCACCTATAAGAGATTTTCTATAAGCTATATAACAAGCATATATAAAATATGTCACATACATATTTACTTGGATAAAAATTTTAAAATGTGGACTAGGTAGTAGAACTGTTTAGTTGATTAAAAATTGGGCCAGGCACGCTACCTTATACCTATAATCCCAGCAATTTAGAAGGCTGAGGTGGGAGGATTGCTTGAGCCCAGGAGTTCGAGACCAGCCTGGGCAACATAGTAAGATCCCATCTCTACAAAAAATAAAAAATTAGAGGGGCACGGTGGTACATGCCTCTAGTCACAGCTTCTTGGGAGGCTGAGATGGGAGGATTGCTTGAGCCCAGGAGATCAAGGCTGCAGTAAGCTATGATCGTGCCACTTGCACTTCAACCTGTTCAACAGAGAGAGACCTTGTTTCAAAAAAAAAAGAAAGAAAAAATTTATTATGCATTCCTACCGTTTGAGTACTGTGAAGTTGTTAGTCCTTTTGTGTTCAAAATATTTATGAATGATTTAAATACATAGATCCTACACTTATCAAATCTGATGGTATGTAATATGATAGGACATAGAATCTACATTAATTACAATATTATAAGTAATTATACTAGTGCAAAAAATGGTTTGATCTGTTCATTTGGACCAGATAACATCCTATCTATTTCCCAAATTCTATGCACCTAAGTGGAAAGAAAACAAATGTTCTATAAATTTCAGTTGTAATTTTTATTTTTTTAATTTTTATTCATTCATTTTTGTTTTTTGAGACAGAGTCCTGCTCTGATGCCCAGGTTGGAGTGCAGTGGCACCATCTTGGTTCACTGCAGCCTCCGCCTCCTGGGTTCAAATAATTCTCATGCCTCATCCCCCAAGTAGCTGGTACCATAGGTGCATGCCACCACACCTGGCTAATTTTTGTATTTTTAGTAGAGATAGGGTTTCAGTATGTTGGCCAAGCTAGTCTCAAATTCCTGGCCTCAAGTGATCCATCCACCTCAGCCTCCCAACGTGCTGGGATTACAGGCATGAGCTACCAGGCCCAGCCTTCAGTTGTAATTTTTAAAAACTATTTAGTTTTATGATAAAATGCAGAATGTAAAATGATGAGATGTGAAGTTGAGCATACTTTGGTACAATGACTGTGGTCTTGGGGAAGAAAGGTGTAACTACCAGATCTCAGTAGCTTACTTTCTGACTACATGCTTTGTTTTCTTTTGGTTCTATGATTTAATTAAATATAAATCTACATTGTAGATTTATATTTAATTAAATTCTGAGTATTTTATGAGGGCCACTAACTTAGTAGGTTTGAACCTGGAAAGAAAAAATGTTAAATACTGGAGTTATTTAACAGTTACCTCATTTACATAAAATGTTCCTGGAAATTTTGCTCTTGTTAATAAAATTTTTATTCTTTCTTTCCTATTCAGAAAAGACTTGCTCATACCATGCCCTTTTACCACTCTTGTTTTAGGGTTCTCTTGTTTATTTCCCACATGGTAACAAAATTCACTTCACCTTTAATGCTTCCTTTAATATCTTCCTCTTTTCCATGACCATTTTGTCTATTCTAATTGCCCTTCTCATGTTTGTGTAACTAACGCAGGACCTACTTATTTGCTAGGTAGGGCCTGGACTTGACACTGATTATGTCATCTTTTAAAAGTTTGATTCACCTGCCTACTTCCACCTCCTCCTTGGCATCTTTGAGTAGTGGCTTGAGATGCTAGATCTGGGCCAAAGCATGGTATCCCAGAAATGTAGGAATCTCAAAATCAGTGAGATAACCGGGAGACTGAAGTGGAAGGATCACTTGAGCCCAGGAGTTGGAAGCTATAGTGAACTATGATTATACCATTGCACTCCAGCCTAGGTGACAGAGTGAGACTTCAACTTTAAACAACAACAACAACAGCAATGAAAGAGAGAGAGAGAGTGAGTGAAAGTAGCAGGTTTTGCAAAGAGACAAAGCTTTGATTTAGGAAGTAACATCCAGGGAGATGCCAAATCTAAGATTTAAACATTTTAAAAAGTTATACATCGAAAGGGACTAAGCTAGGCAAAGAAAGGAATAAAAAAAAAGGGAAACATAATTTGAACAGAGACACTGGGAAACCCAAAGGAGACAAGTTGGTGAGTGGTTGAGACACCAGTCTCTGCAGTGACTGAAGAATACAGACAGCAGCAATATGCTTTACTAAGTGTTTACGGGCTTAGACAGAGGAAGCAGCTCAGGACAGCTACTGGGAGTGATAGTCCCCTACATTGCCTCCTTCTGCATTTTTCTGTCCTCAAACCTATCTCCCTGTTTTTATTTTCTGATTCTACCCTTATTTTCAGAGTATTTTCACAGCTTTTAATCTAACCTCCTGCTGTAAAACTCTCTAATCTGTACCTCCAACAGGACACTGTCTTGCATAATCCAGTTGTCTACTGGACATCTTCCCTTGTGTGTCTAATCTACTTTTCATATTCACTAAACATTTTCATGTAAATGTCTTACATACACTTCAGATTCACTGATTTTAAACCAAACATTCCTTTCCAACTTGCTCCAACTCCAGTACTTAACATTTTTTATTTCCAGGTTCAGACCTACTAAATTAGTGGTCCTCATAAATTACTCAGAATAATTAAATTGTCAACATCAATTTGGAAATTAATACAGTAGTGATGGCTTCTTATTTTACCAAGTAACAATATTAAAACAAAAGAAACTGACATTTATTTACAAAATTAATAGGACACTTTATGAAAAAGTTAGAGAAGGACAGAGTCTCAGAATAAGAGATACAATCAAGAAAGCACAGTTAAAATATTTACACTGGTGCACATACACAACACACATATTTTTGTTATTATAAGACAACACTTCTGTGCGTAGCTGTATTTACCAACTACTTATCTAAGTTTTATTCTTCCTTCTCTTGTATATAACTGGTCAATTCTTTTTCTATCTCTTAAAAACTCTTATATGCTTTAGTTTGTCTATCTTTTGTGTGGAGTTATAATTTTTGATTGACTAGAAATATTACTGAGTGGCCTGCTAGCTCCTTTAAGAAATGAAATTGGAATGAAGGGATAAAAGAAGAGGTTCTTGTGTTAGGCCAGATGAAGCCCAGTCAATGTGTAAATTCACAGTGAAAATAGCACGAGGACCGAGAAACTAAAAAGACTTGAAAAGGTAAAATTGAACAAAGGTCAGTGGAGGATGGCTTGTTTTCGATTTTTATCCTAAATATTTAAATCCATTTATAGATTTTTAAATCAAAATGTATAAACAATACTTAGATATATTTATGATTGTAGTTTGGCAATGTTTCACAATAACATGCTAAAGGATTCTTAATGGTTCTTTTTTGTCCACTTCACTGGCATCTTGTAACTTCCCTGTATCTAGTAAATGTGTACTGGAAAAAGAAAGAACAATTATTTTACTTCCATGAAAGGAGAGAAACAGACCTGTAGGTATAATGAAGAAAAACATGCATGTGCTCTAAAAACACATATGGCTAGAAATGATAGTGTTTGATATATAAAATATAAGTCATGCCCTGTAAGAGTTTTGGACTTAGCTGAAGCTTTCATACTTGTCAAACTAAGTGTTGAATTACATTTTAAAATGGAGTAGAGATGGAAGGTAGGTAAAAATCTCTGTCAAGTAAAATCAATATTTCCACCTTCCTGCCAGGGTGTTGGATGCAAATTCCTAAGCAGTGATAAGGCTAACAAGGTACATATGGACAAAGTGGGATTTTCTCTGTCCACATTGTCATTAACTTAGTTCTGGCCTCTATCACCTCTCTAGAAATTACCTCCACTCTCTGTCCTGTCAAATCCAATGCCCCTACACTGCAGCCAGAGGCATCTTTCTAGAATATCAGTTGAATCCTAATTTGCTCATTTAAAAACCCTTCAATGACTGTTCTTCACAATCAAGGTAATGGCCAAACTTCTTTTTTTTAAATATATATATATATATATTTTAATTGCATTTTAGGTTCCTGGGTACATGTAAAGAACATGCAGGATTGTTCTATAGGTACATACATGGCAATGTGGTTTGCTGCCTCCATCCCCATCACCTGTATCTGGCATTTCTCCCCATGGTATCCCTCCCCAACTCCCTACCCTGCACCATCTCTCCCCTCACCACCCCCACCCCACAGACCTCAGTGTGTGATGCTTCCTTCCCTGTGTCCATGTGTTCTCATTGTTCAACACCCATCTATGAGTGAGAACATGCAGTGTTTGATTTTCTGTTCCTGTGTCAGTTTGCTGAAAATGATGGTTTCCAGGTTCATCCATGTCCCTACAAAGGACACGAATTCATCATCATTTTTTATGGCCGCATAGTATTCCATGGTGTACATGTGCCAAATTTTCCCTGTCCAGTCTATCACTGATGGGCATTTGGGTGGGTTCCAAGTCTTTGTTATTGTAAACAGTGCTGCAGTGAACATATATGTGCATATGTCCTTATACTAGAACGATTTATAACCCTTTGGATATATACCCAGTAAGGGGATTGCTGGGTCAAATGAAATTTCTACTTCTAGGTTCTTGAGGAATCGCCACACTGTCTTCCACAATGGTTGAACTAACTTACACTCCCACCAACAGTGTAAAAGTGTTCCTGTTTCTCCACATCCTCTCCAGCATCTGTTGTGTCCAGATTTTTTAATGATCACCATTCTAACTGGTGTGAGATGGTATCTCAATGAGGTTTTGATTTGCATTTCTCTAATGACCAGTGATGATGAGCATTTTTTCATATGTTTCTTGGCCTCATAAATGTCTTCTTTTGAAAAGTGTCTGTTCATATCCTTAGCCCACTTTCGAATGGGTTTGTTTTTTCCTTATAAATCTGTTATAGTTCTTTGTAGATTTTGGATATAAGGCCTTGGTCAGATGGGTAAATTGCAAAAAATTTTTCCCATTCTATTGGTTGCTGGTTCACTCTAATGATTGTTTCTTTTGCTGTGCAGAAGCTCTGGAGTTTAATTAGATCCCATTTGTCTATTTTGGCTTTTGTTTCCAATGCTTTTGGTATTTTAGTCATGAAGTCCTTGCCTATGCCAATGTCCTGAATGGTTTTGCCTTGGTTTTCTTCTAGGGTTTTTATGGTGTTAGGTCTTATGTTTAAGTCTTTAATCCATCTGACATTAATTTTAGTGTAAGGTGTCAGGAAGGGGTCCAGTTTCTGCTTTCTGCACATGACTAGCTAGTTTCCCCAACACCATTTATTAAACAGGGAATCCTTTCCCCATTGCTTGTTTTTATCAGGTTTGTCAAAGATCGGATCGTTGTAGATCTGTGGCATTGCCTCCGAAGCCTCTGTTCTGTTCCATTGATGACAAAACTTCTTAGCTTTGAGATGCTGATTCGAATATTCCCCAGCATACCAAAATTTCTCCTGAATCTGGGCCTTTCCCCCACTTTACTCATTTCTCCCTGGTTGAGTCCCACTTGTCCTTGAGGTTTGGTTTCCTCTTTCTTCTCCAGAGAGTTTGTGACATTGTGACATGAACTTCCTGGGTGCTCCTTGTTTGAAGCCTGCTTACTGGTCTGTCTTTGCACAAGCCAGGAACCATGTTTGTTATTGCTATACCCTCAAAATAAAGTATTCATATATTAAATAGGAAAAATAAGCAGATGGAATCATTTATCTTAAATACATTTAAGGAGGAGTTAAGAATATGGTAAATTCATTATCATTATAAATACTGTTTTCTCAAAAATCATTTGTTAAGAAAAACTTCTGTAATGTCTACAGTATGCTTCACAACTAAGGCTTATGACACTTTGTCTTATATTTAACATTAGTTTGTTTTGGGGGAAAATGTAACACTGGATAGCGTATTTTAAAAAATGATCTTATAAACTCATTACAGTATTAATTAATGCATGCAATTGGGTGTTTAGAATTTCTTTGTAAATGCTTTTTCAGAAAATGTGATTATTTCAAAGCATCCATTTTGGGATTTCAATAATTCCTACAGTTGTCTGAGGAGAGCTTCACTTAAATTTTATTAGTTACTTTGCTCTTTTACCACTTATTAAGTAATAGCTGTCGGGCCCAACACTTGACTTTGGGAGGGCACCAAAATACATAAATAAAACCGGTATAATATAGTGGCTATACATTTGGGCTCTGAACTAAAGAGAAGACATCAGATTCAGTTCCAACACTTTCAAATCATGTTACCTTGGACGGGTTACTTCATCACTCCAGGGCATGGTCTTCTCAGGGGTGAATAAGCAATTATAAATTATTATTACTTATAATAATAATTAGAGTCGCCATCCTCTTTAGTCTTGGAGAAGATTATGAGAGAAAGTATGGAAAGCTCTTGGTATAGACCAAGCTTTGTGAATATTTGCTGTTTATACCATTGTTGTGGGTTATTAGAAACCATTCATCCTGGATCATTAAAATGAGGTCAGAAGAAGAAATGGCAAATAGGAGACTTGAATAGAAATCTGGTGTATAGAGTCTTAACAGATGAATATTGAAATAGGATATTTTAGATAATTACAAAAGCATTTTATTTAGCCATTAATTTATTCATCCACATACATCAACCATCCAAGTCATCCATGTGTAAATTCATTCATTCATTTAAAAAAATACATTTTAAAAAGTAATGGATATAGATAGCACAAATTATTAGATTTAAATTTGCAATTAAGAATCTCATTGTCTAGTAAGAAAGTCAGTTGTATAAGTAGGCCTTATACAGCATATTTACCACAATAATAAAAAACATAAAGTTACAGAGGTAACATGGAAAAGATCATGACTGATTCCATCTGGATGTGGGTATTAGGATGTGGAATCAGCAAGGACATCATGAACAACAAGGTACAAATTTTAAAAAGAATCAGAAAAATTAGAATAATACTAAGTAATTAGTCTTGCTGGGATCTAAAGAAGGCTGCTGGATAAGATTTCTTATGATGCTCACTGCACAAGGGTACCCAGACCAGGGTACAAGCTGGCTGAAATCTAGACCAAGCTTCACTAACTAAACAATAAAACCTTTTGTTGTGCTGCTTCTATACAGAGGAAGGAGTACCTTCCTTGAATTTTCACAAAGATGTCCTCTGCTTGCTCCAGAAGTTTTGCACTGTACAGTAGCTCCTTTTTATTTCACAAAAAAGCATAGTGTGGACTAATGGAAGCTCTGAATATAGAGATTATATAAGAAAAATGAGAGAAAGGTCTATAATTATACCAGGGCTAGAACGTGGTGAGACTGCACAGCTAGGATTTTAATTTGGAGTAGGTAATGTGGTAGGAATTGTTTACATATGAAAGTGATGGTGTCAGATCTGGTATTAATGTGAAGAAAAGCATTTTCTGTTTGTCAGAATTTCCCTTCTTAAGTGTTATTATGTTATAACATTAAACTTACCCTTCTTTAATTGCTTTTACTAATAAATAATTCAATATTAATTCACCTTAATTGTTTATATTATGATATTAGTAGAGTCCAGGCATACTTGTTTTCTTCTACCGAATGAATAAGAATTACTGAATATCAAGATAAGTCTGGCAGTATAACTAAAGAAAGAATTTTTGACTGAAAGAATGACTATAGCTAAATAAATTATTTAATTAATTTAATTCCTTAATTTCTCTTTTCCTATGAAACCAAAATTAATAGTTTGTTGGTTAATCAAAAAAAGTTAAAATAGGAAATTGTAAAAAGGATATACATATATATTAACCTTATCATTTTATTATTTATTACATGAGAAGCCCATGACCAAAGCTTATAATTTTAATTAAAGCATTCTCATCTTCCTTTTTATTTTAACAAAATTCAGGCTATGATGTTTTTAAATAAAATAGCCAGAGGTTTATTATGTATGTTATCTAAATCTATCTACAATATATTGTCTACCATTTTCATTTTTCAAAATGTTACAAGATCTTCAAGAATCATACAAAGCAACTTTCTCAATTTTTGTGTTTGTCCTGCAATCATTTCAGTTGTTTGACCAACACCTAATTTGATAGCGATATTTTAAGTAACTAATTTTTATCATATTCTTTAAGAACATTCAACTTAGTTTTCATAGAATCAACCTTTCTTTTTGCATCCATATAACTAAACTAATTAGTTTGTGTTTATTTATTTACATTTATAAACAACAGAAATAGGGTAAGAAACATACAACTGACTCTTGATAAGTACACAACTCAACTAATAAAAGCAGAAAGCTTGTAGGTATACAAAGGCGCCCTACTGGTTATAAGAAGTCAGCATGACTTGTCCATCTTTTATGTCTCATAGGGAGGAAAACAAGAGAAGGAAATAGTCCAGTAAATCTGTCAGATGCAACCAACTTGGTTAAGAGAGCATGTAGAGGACCTCAGTTTCTTCATTACAAAAACACCAAACAGAAGACATAATTAATATCCAATGTTATTAATTTATAAAAACACATGGTGATACTGTTAAATTTTGGTCTTTACCCTGTTTCCTGGCATACAACTCCTAAAATCTTTGGACTCTCCAAAGTGATGAGTATGTGCCTGCATGCATGTGTTGTGTGTTTGTGTGTGTGTGTGTGGGGGGGGTGTATGCTAATGAGTTGACTGATGGCTGACAGCCATCAGGTACAGGTAGATACAGGATAGGGGCTGGTCACCAGAGGCACCAAGGCAGGATTAGGGTTAGGACTTTCAGCACTGCTCCCCAACCTCTGGTGAGAGGCAAGGGGCTGAAGGTTAAGTTGATCAACAGTGGCCAACGATCTAATCAATTATGCCTATGTAATGAGCCTTCCTAAAAACCCAAAAGGACTAGGTTCATAGAAATTTCCAATAGCCAAATATGAATGACAGGGGTGCTTCCAGGAAGGAAAACTAGAACATTTCATGTACCAGGAAGATGGCACACCCTAGCTCCACAGGGACAGAAGCTTCTGTGCTGGGGGCCCTTTCAGACCTTGTCCTCTATGTCTCTTCATCTGACTGTTGTGTTTGTATCCTTTAAAATATCTTTTGTATATAAACTGGTAAAAGTTTGTTGTTGCTGTTGTTTTTTGTTTGTTTGTTTGTTCCCTCATTTCTGTAAGCTCCTCTAACCAGTTAATCTAACCGAAGAGGGGGTTGTGGGAATCCCAGTTTATAACTGGTTGATTAGCAGCACAGGTAAAATAACCTGGGGCTTGCGATTGGCATTTGAAGTGGTGGCAGTTTTGGGGACTGAGCTCTCAACATGTAGGAACTGGTGCTATCATCCCGTAGATAGTGTCAGAATGTCAGGGTGTCAGAATGGAGCCAAATTAGAAGGGCTTGTGTCTACTATAAAATTGATTGCTTGCTTGCTGGTGGGGAGAAATTCCCACACATCTGGTGTCAGAAGCGTGTTATGAGAGTTTAGTAGAGAAACTGAGTTTGTTTGTTTTGTTGTTGTTGTTTGTTTGTTTGTTTGTTTTTTGAGATGGAGTCTTGCACTGTAGCCCAGGCTGAAGTGCAGTGACTTGATCTCGGCTCACTGCAGCCTTTGCCTCCCGGGTCCTGATTCAAGCAATTCTCCTACCTCAGCCTCCCAGGTAGCTGCGATTACAGGCACAAGCCACCATATCCAGCTAATTTTTGTATTTTTTAGTAGAGACAGGGTTTCACCATGTTGGCCAGTCTGGTCTTGAACTCCTGACCTCGTGATCCGCCCACCTCAGCCTCCCAAAGTGCTGGGATTACAGGTGTGAGCCACCGCGCCTGGCCAAAACCAAGTTTGTTTTATTCACTCACACAGCATTCGGAAGGCGGAGGTCTTACTTTATTTTCATACTAGCTTATAAACAGATATGGTTGCAAAAAGTGCAGAGAAAAAGGCTATTTGGGAGACAAAGCACAAATTAAATTATTCTAAATTATATTCCAAGATCAGAAGCTCATTGTCCCTGCAGTAGTCATGGTAGTCCTTAGAAGGAGCTCTTATAAACATGAAACATTTTGTCAAATAGAGTTGATCTGTGTGGAAATTATAATCACAGAACTCACTGGTTTGATACATCATTGGAGTTATTTTTTGCCATGTCATTATTCCTTATTAAGAATTGTTTTCAGTTCACTCTATTTTAGATGCAATATTTTACAAGCCACAGTATTTATTACCAGTAGTGGAAGGAACAACTGAAGGTACTTGTTGCTGCTACAAAAGTAGTTGTGGTAGAAATATATATGTTAAGAGACAAACATTAAGAGTTATTAGTAGAAGGATAAATATGGACTCAATAGTTAGAGGTAGAAATCCAAATAAAAAATTTGTATAGAGCATCATTTTAAATATAGGTAAGAAATGAAAAAGAAAAGATCTATTTTCTTCAAACTAGGATTCATTACATGAAGATTAAACATATACGGGAAAATGCAAAGTGTAAGGAAGGAGGCATTGGGGCATTAAACTTAAACTTAAAAAAATTTTGAGTACATATTTCTAAGTGACTTCAGGAGTCACTGCCTACTTAGTTAAATACAGAATAATTGCAGTTGAATAGTTACAGAATATTATTTATTGGCAGCCAGCATTTGAAGTCAACTTTCAACAACAATAAAAACAATGAAAAGTTAATTTTTACACTGTTGGATAGGTTCAATATTTCTACCATTGTATATACATGAGTTTGCCTAAATATATGTTCCAAAATATTCTTCTATTTTCTTCTGTAAACTTTTTTTTTATTAAAATATGCTGTATTCCTATCATAAGTATCCACGTTAAGGTGTCTAATGTTTTGATTATTTCATTTATAAATCTATATTATTTCTTCTAATTTGTCAGCCTCCTACTGAAACTAACTTCTGATGCAGAATTATTTTAGAATAGATATACAAGACACACACACAAATGTTATGTAATGATACTGAATCTAAAATACATTCCTTAACCCAGTAAGCTCATGAGGCACAGGTTTCTTCAGTTTCTTCCTCTGTAGTGTTTTCCAGCTTAATGTTAGCTTATATCTTATATGATATAGGATTGAAAGTTGTAATGAAGTTCTTTAACAGTTACTGTGATTCTACTCAGGTGTATGTAGTGTATGGGTATATTTATCAGGTTCATCAAAACTATCATAGATGTCTTGCTTTGGTGACCTACTTTTTACTGCTTACAATTTTCTGTGTGTATTTTCTTCCGGCTTGATTGAGGCACAAAAAAGTCACTAGTGGTTGAGGGAACTAAGTATCTCAGAGGATTGGTAATGAGATACAGAGCCTTTAACCTCTTGGTCACTAGTTCAAATGTGCCCCAGGTCGAGAGTGACAGAAAGTCATTACCATCTGATGGCAGTTCAATAGGTTGTGTGAAACGAATTTGTGATTTCAAGATCTAGTGGAGATAAATTCATGCCATAGGCTTGTAATAGAGTGAGTACAAATGGTAGTTGAGATTTTAGTTTGAAGAGAAATGAAGAATCCAGACATTGCTAGATATTCCATCTTCTTTCTGTGAGCTGAGCTTCCTTTTGGTGAATTTGTTAATGGAATGGCATGAGAAAACTAGATTTATGCCTATGTTGGTTTGTGATTTGGGACCGAGAGGTGAATATCCATAGGAATCTTTATCTGTCATTTTTGCTAATGAGATACAATTCAGCATCACTAAACTGACTTTTTTTTTTTTGGAAACTGAGTTTTGCTCTTGTTGCCCAGGCTGGAGTGCAATGATGCGATCTCAGCTCACCACAACCTCTGCCTCCTGAGTTCAAGCGATTTTCCTGCCTCAGCCGCCTGAGCAGCTGGGATTACAGGCATGCACCACCATGCCCAGCTAATTTTGTATTTTTAGTAGAGACAGGGTTTCACCATGTTGGTCAGACTGGTCTTGAACTTTTAAAAAGTGATTGTAGTCTCAGATGGTGATTAATTCAAGATTGAAAGTTATATCATTCATGTCTCCTATTTCTTCAATGCCCTCTGCGTATATTTTTTTAATGTTTCAGTTTCCTTTTTAATCATAATATTAATTTCATCTAATGTGGGCATATTACTAAACATTCAGGGAAGCCTGTTCATTCTTGTTAATCTTTGACTTGAAAAATACTTAGATAAAAAACAAGAACAGACAATCGTAAAGATATTTAAAGACATGGAATTCCAAATTGAGTACTATGCAAAAAGATCATTGTGATAAAATCTGTTTAAATTATGTGCATTCATATCAACAAATGAAAATTTTTACATTCTGTTATTTTTAGGGTTGAGATTATGTGAGGAATTTTGTCTTTCGACCATCTTTAATAAACTGATATTTTATTAACAATTTCAGATTTGGGGACATTTGACAGGAATTATCTTTCTTAAGAGGAAAAAAAAGCATGTTTATACCTGAAAAATGTAAAAGATGACAGCAATTTAATAATGGCATATTTACTATTTTACTTTATGTTGGGGTCAGTGATTTTGAAAATGAATCTACAGTGCTGTATTGTAAGAATTTTAAAGCCATCTTTAATAATGTTTATGATGTGAGAAAAAAACATAAAAAATAATAATAACTCTGTCTCATGTTAAAGATTTCTGCTTGAACAAAGATTAACAGCTGTTAAAAATACGACAGTGAGGGATTTTAGAAAACAAACTTATAAGAACTTCTCTGTGTTGAAGTCCCTGTTACTTAGAAGACCTTCAGTCCCAACTTTAAATAAAAGACACTTGTTATCATTATCATTGCTTAAACTATTACTTTAATTCCACATCTTCAAAGGCATTCTTTTGCCCTGAAATATACCAATGATTTCTACAATATCTGAAGAACTATGATTTGAGAATTAGAAATTTAAATTGCACAGGCTTAATATTAGAGTATTTCCGTTACCCTTTGCAGGTTTTGAGGCAGCTTATTCGACCTTACAGTCTCACCAGGAAGCTAATGGGAAAGCCTTGCAGCAATCTTCACAGGAAAGTTTCCAAATGTCAAGTGTCATCTTTCCAGCTGTTAGATGAATGGGTAGCCAAGAGGCATTTATTTGGGTGTGCAGTCCCTGTGAAATCTGGGTGAGGCAGGAGAAAAGGCTATAATTTGGTGTTTAGTTTACCAGCATTGGTATAGTTGCAAATCTCCTAGCCAGGCAAAGGATTTCATTTTGTGATTTAATGATTGACAGCCAGCTGCAGTGTTCTTGCACTTAAAGAATAAAAATGCCTGAAAAAAAGGCATCATCGATATGTCATACTAATTTTTGAATCCTCTGCTGCTTCAGATAAAAACAATCTTATCAACAGAGCTGCTACTTCTTCTCTAAACCTCTTTCCAACTGAGAAGAGGTAGGCTTTTGAAATGACAACTGTATTAAAATCTTGAGACTTATTGAAAAAGTGTCCTTCAGTTTAAGATGTATTGCAAACTCTTTAATTCCTGTGTTAAGAGAAGATTGATATAAATCATTGGCCACTGTCAGGATGAAAAACAATGAATATCAATAAAAAGACAGTTTTAAATCATAATGGATTCAGCTTGAGATAGTGATAGCCTCCAAAAAATAATATTGAAGTATGTCATGGCTAAATGCTGTTTTTATGCTAAGTTTTCCACTGGGTCAGGATCATAGTGTTGAGATGACTTCAGGTCAGTCTCATGGGGGAACTGAGCCTTTAGACTTAAGTAGTACCAGAAATGTATGTGATCTCATCTTTATCCCTTGCAATGGCAACTAGTGAAGTGAAATTTCCTTACAGTCATTGAAAAATGAAGTCTTTTTTCAGTTGCTTATAAATAAATGTACAATAAACTCTGTAGTACTCTCCACATAATTTTCCTCTTTGATAGTACGTTCAGGTTAAATTGTGATGTGTTCTTTAGCTAATATTTTAAAATAATTATGCATCAGAGACTTGACACTTTTTCTATTAAAAATTCTACTAGTAATGTGCATCTTTTTGTGTATAAAGGGGAAGTTATTTTTTGTCATATCCATATGTTCTAAAAGGAAGTCAAGGAAAAAATGAGGAATGAAGTTGTACCTAATGGAGCTATCAAAACAAAACTATCTCGTTGGTGATAGAGGAAGAAAATACCATGACTAATAAGTAATTTTAATGCCTTTTATTGACTTTGTATAGGTTCCAAAGTTTTATTAAATGGCAGTATTTGACCTGAAAAGCAATTTAAAATGAAATTGTCTTCATAAAGACAGAATATTTCCTTACCAATATAGCAGTAGATTGCTACTTCAGGCAGAGATAACTGAAGATTACAAAGGGCAGAAAATAATAACTCTGAAAAATCTGATCCAATACTTAGGGAGTCTAACTTTAGTTCGTGTTCATGGAGCATGAAAGAAATTAACCACTGCAGTATGAATCGGTCCAAATAAACTGGCAGTGTTATGCATCCCATGCCAAATGTTCAATGCCCTAATGCATGGGGCCCTCTGGGTCTAATGACAATGTATCACAATAAAACAAAACACCCAAAATCTGGAGTTTGCTGTGGAAAATTCAAATACAAAATAACATATTTGAAAATTTTGACCAAAACTGTTTTCTTCTGAATTCAATGACCCAGTAAAATTGAATCTTAAACAAGTTATGAAGAGTCAGATCAAAAAATATCCAGGATGGTATAATAGCATCCTGAAAGTCAAGCAGTCTGGGTTCAAGTCCTGAATTAGTTGCTCATTAATTCTACCTTCGAACTTTTGGGAATATCATGTTGCCTTTTTGGTTTCTCACTTATGTCTCTAACACAGAACATTGTCATCTAAGAGGTGGAATTCCCAGCTCAAGGGCTTAACAACTTTTTAAATCTGTAATATGTTATCTTGAACCTCATTATTTTCATTCATGGAAGGGACAGAATTGTAATTTTATATGGTTCTAAAACCCAAATAATATATGTAAAAAATTAGTCTAATTTATTGAATCCCATATGGCTGATTATTTTTAGGGACTTAGCATTCATATTATACTCAAAATTACCTCTGTAGTAACCATTTCTTCATTTTACAAACTGGAGAACTATGCGGGATTTGCCTGAGATGTAGTTGGCCATGAGTTAGGAAACTGAGGAACAGGATTTAAAAGGGTAAATTCACAAAGTAAGATAATTCATTCAGGAGAACACAACAATAATATAGTTTTCTGAAAATGCTTCAAAAATTGTTAAATATCCTCAAAGAGATAAAGACAAGAATAACATCCATAAAAAAATAACAGAAGAAAATGTAATACCTTTCATAAGGTGTTAAAACTAGCTAATGGCAATGCTGGGGCAATGCTGGGGCTAGACTGTTCTTTTCAATAACCAGCTTGCTTCTCCCTCATGATGTTCTTTTCTCTTCCTCTGAGCTCCAGCTGAGCATGTGGAAGTCAGAACACATAAGTAAGTTCCTACCAGTCATCAGAGAACTCTGGTCGAGTGAGGACAAATGTTGGACTTTTTGTGATTCTTATAACCAATCCTTAGAATTTTACCTTATTTCATTTTAGATCACTTCCCATATATGGAACAGTCACTGTATGCCAGACAACATCCCAGGAGAGTGTAGCCTTCAAATAGATTTTTCATTAGTTTTGTTCTCTGTTATATCCCTAGAACAGTGGTTACCTTATTGTTGATGGTTGGCCAATGAAATGTCTGCCGTATATAGGCACTTAATAAATACGATTTGGAAATGTTTTAGATTATGGGGACACTGAGTTTAGGAAATGGATTTTACAAGTTCACTTGGCTCATTGGTGATAAATACTACTTTAGACTACTAAAAGATCTGGTGCTTGATGGTGGCATAGAGTTACCATGGAAACAAAGATACAAATGAGCATGCTTGGGCTTTGTAGTTTTTCTCATTTGATCTTCACATCCTTCCCTATAGATATTGTTATTTCTATTTCGAAGTGACCTCTAGGCAACTACACTGGTTTTCTCTTCATGCTCTATTCTTACCTTAGTCTATTTCAGAGAATTCTCCTTCTAGAAATATAAGGGTTAATAAGTTAACATAAAAGCAGGTATTGGCTAATATGTTGTTGACTTACAATTTTGAGCTTCTTATTCCAACGTTTAATATTTAACATCAATGCTGTCACCTTTCTTAAATGTCAGCTTCCTTTATTTACCTTCATCACTCTCACCTTGATCATACTGACTCCTTTATGTTACATGGATTTGCTGTCAGGCACCACCCTGAGCTGGTCACCATGCCTTTATTACTCTAATCATTGACATCTTGTCAGCAGTATCACCACCTTTGCCCCTATGTCTGTCAATATAGCAATTGTTACCTGTTTGATTGACACTTTTGAAAATTTGTCAGCATGTTATTTATTATTTTAGGGGGATCTCTAACTTAAAATCATTTCTTAAAAGTTGATTTTCTGTTTTTTTATTTGAACAGGCCCTTTTGTTTGTATGCAGTAAAAGCTATAATAGTCTATGTGCTTCTATGTTAACAGATAGTATTATAACTAGTAGAATGTAAAAGAAAACGAAATACAAAGTGTTACTATAGTTTAGTGATATGATTTGGAGTTGTGTCTCCACCAAATCTGATGTTGAATTACACCTCAGTGTTAGAGGTGGGTCATGGTGGGGGATGATTGGATCATGGGGGCAGAATTAAAATATATCTCAGGGCAAACTAAAACAAAAACACAAATTACCAAAAGACAAATAAAAAAGCAGTGCTCATGCAAGAACAGCACTAAGAGATGTTGTATAGCAATAAATGTCTATATTAAAAAAGAAAGAAGATCTGAAATAAATATTCTAACTTTAAACATCAATGAACTACAAAACAAACAAAACTAAGCCCAAAGTTAGCAGAAAGATGGAAATAATAAAGATTAGGGCAGAAATAAATGAAATAGAGAATAAAATACAATAAAAAAAAAATCAACAAAATTAAGAATTGGTTTTCCAAATGAGAAAATTGACAATGTGTTATCTGAGCTAAAAAAAAAAAAGAGAGAAAGAGAGGAGTCAAATAAATAAAATGAGAAATGAAACAGGAGACATTACAACTGATGCCAGATAAATTAAAAAAAAAAAGACTATAAGGGACTATTATGAACAAATCTGATAAACTAGAAGAAATGGATAAATTCCTAAAAACATACCTCCTAGCAAGACATAATTAAGAAGAAATAGAAAACCTGAAAAAAACAATAACAAATAAGGAGGTTGAGTCAGTAATCAAAAATCAACCCAAACAGGAAAGCCTAGGACCAGGTGGCTTCACAGTTTAATTTTACTATACATTACAGAAGAAATGAATATCCTTTCTTCCTAAACTCTCATAAAAAAATAAAAGAGTAAATACTTCCATACTCATTTTATGAGACCAGTATCACACTGTTACCAAAGCTAGACAAAGACACTGCAAACAAAGAAAAGTACAGGCCAATAACCCTGATGAATATGGATGCAAAAATTTTCAACGAAGTATTAGCAAACCAAATTCAACAGCACATTAAAAAGATCATATCCTATGACCTGTGAATTTCCATAAAGCAAAATTTATTCCTAGGATGCAAAGCTGGTTCAACATACACAAATCAATAAATATGATAACACTCGTATTAACAGAATGATGGACAAAAACCAGTTGCCAAACCAAAGAAATTAAAGGCATCCAAATCAGAAAACAAGAAGAAAACTTAACCACAGATGGCATGATCTTATATGTAACAAAACCCTAAGGACTGCACAAAAAACTAGAGAAATAATAAACAAATTCAGTAAAACTGCAGGATTCAAATCATCTTATAAAAAGCAGTTGTGTTTTTATATACCAACAATAAACTATCCAAAAAAATTAAGAAAAACTTCCATATACAATAAGACCAGAAAGAATAAAGTACTTAGGAATATGCTGCACCAAAGACATGAAATACTTGTAAAATAAAAACTTTAAAATACTGAAAGAAAGTAAGGCAGACAAAAGTAAATGGAAAGACATCCTATATTCTTGGATTGGAAAAACTAATGTTAAAGATTCCATTTCACCTAAAGAAATGTACAGATTCAATGAAATTTTTATCAAAATTTCAAATACTTTTTTTTACAGAAATAGAAAAAGTAATTCTAAAATTATGAATCCACAAAATACCCAAATAACAAAAACAATTTTGAATAAGAACAAAGCTAAAGGCATTATCCTTCCTGATTTCAGAATAATTACAAAGCAATAGTAATCAAAGCAGTATGGTACTGGAATAAAAACAAACATGTAGACCACTGGAACAATAGAGAGCTCATATCCTACTGTCATGTCATGTATAGTAACTATACAATATATACAATGACTTTGAACAAGAAAGTCAAGAATGCACAGTGGAGAAAGGATTGTCTCTTTAATAAATGTTACATTGAGAAAAGTGGCTATCCATATGCAAAAGAATTAAATTGGACCCTTATCTTTCACCACAGACAAAAATTAACTCAAAATTAATTAAAGACTAAAACGTAAGAACTACAACTGTAAAAAGCCTTAGAAGGAAGCATATGGGAAAAGCTTCGTGACATTGGTTTTGGCAGTGATTTCATGGACATGACACTAAAAGTGCAGTCAACAAAAGCAAAACTTGATAATTGAGACTACAACACACTAAAAAACTTCTGAATAGCAAAGGAAGCAATCAACAGAGTGAAAAAGCAGCCTTTAGGGTGGGAAAAAATATTTACAAATCATTAATTAACCAGCAGTTAATTTCCAAAATATATAAGAAACTTTAAAATTCAATAGCAAACTATTTAAATAGTCCAATTTAAAAAATTAGCCAAGGACTTGAATAGACATTTCTTCAAAGAAGCCATTACAAATACAGGTACATGAAAAATTGCTCATCACTGGTCATCAGGAAAAATACATATCAAAACCACATTGAGTTATCACCTCACACTTGATACAATGACTATTATCAGAAAAACAGAAGTTTGACAAGTTTATGGAGAAAGTGAAACCATTGTACAACTGTTGGTGCAATGTAAAATGGTGGAACTGTTATAGAAAGCAGTATGGATATTTCTCAAAAAAATTAAAATAGAACTATCATATGATCTAAAAATCCCACTTCTGGGTATATATCTAAAATAATTGAAATCATTATCTCAGAGAGACATCTGCATCCACATGTTCATTGCAACTTTGTTCACAACAGCCAAGACATAGAAATAACCTAAATGGCCACTGATAGATGAAAGGATAAAGAAATTCTGATTTATACATCCAAGGGTATATTAGTCAGACTTACAAAAGAAAGAAAATGTATCATTTGTGTCAGAATGGATAGACCTGGAAGACGTTATGCCAAATGAAGTAGTCATCACAGAAGGACACATACTTTATGATTCCTTCTACTTGAGGCACATAAGTAGTCAAATATGTAGAAGTAGACAATAGAATGATGGTTACCAGGAGATAGGTGAGAGGAATCATTAGGTTTATTGGATATCGTGTTACAGTTATACCCGATGAGTAAGCTCCAGAGTAGTTCTGTATAACATAGTGCCTACAATGAAAAATAAGGTATTTTGCATGGAAAATTTTGTTAAGAGTGTGGATCTCCTGTGTTCTTACCATGAAAAAGGAATGGAAGGAAGGAAGAAAGGAAAAAAGGAGGGAGAGGGAGAAGAAAGGAAAGAAAGGAAGTGAGAGAGAGAGAGAGAAAAGAAAGAGAAGGAAGGGATGAAGGGAGGGAGTTAGGAAAGAAGGAAGAAAGGGAGAGAGGGAGGGAGTTGGAAGGAAGGGAGGGAGAGGAAAGAAGGAAAGAAGAAAGAAAAGGAAGGGCAGGAGGAAAGGAAGAGAGAGAGAGAAAGAGAAAAAGAGAAAGAAAAAGGAAAGAGAAAGGAAGAAAGAAAAGAAAGAGAGAGGAAGGAAAAAAAGAGATAAACAACAATAACAAAGGGACACAAGGAAACTTTTGGAGGTGATGAATATGATGGTACCTGGATTGTAGTGATAGTAACGTGAATGTATGCATATATCCAAATCACTGAATTTTATATATTAATTATGTTTATTGTAGACTAAATATACCTCAATAAAGCTGTAGAAAAGAGATGTGTAATAATACTGCTCTCAGCATATTAATATATAACTAATAACAATAATATTTAATGAAGCAGTTTTATAACCATTAATTAGTAAAATAGACTGCTTAAAAAAAAAGAAAGAAAAGCTACTCTGTTTACTGCTGTGTTCCTTGCACCTGGACACAATGCCTGCCATATAGTAGGCACTTGATAGATATTATAGATAGATTTTATATGCTAAGGAAATATTTAAGCTCATGGGACAAATGGGGTTTAGGAAGCATATTTTACAAGTTCATTTGGCTCATTGGTGATACTACCTTAGGTTGCTAAACGAGCTGGTATGTGTCAGTGGGAGAAGAGTTTACATATAAATAGAAACATGCAAGAATAATGTGTCAGAAAGAGAAAATAGCAAGTGTAAACATCCAGTTAAAAACAGAGTTTGGTAAAAGGCGCATGTGACTATGATGTGTATATTTCTAGAAACTAGCATAAGTTTGGATAGGTAGACAGGACCATATCATGAAAGAGCTTGTAGGCTATCATGAAAAGTTTGAATATTAACAAAATCCAATGGAAAACTAACGAAAAATTTAAGAAGTTGCATAACACAATCAAATTTCTGTTTTAAAAACCCTACTCTGGTAAGAATAAAGACTAGATTTGAGTGGGAGGCAAGAAAGATGCAGAAATCAGTAAGAAAAAGTCTCAGTAAGAGATAATAGTGGCAAAGAGTATGAAGTCAAAAATAACTAGATTAGCTGTAGAATAGGAATGGGAGTTGAGACAGAAGAAATATCAAAAATAATACAACTAACAGGTTTTACCTTAAGCTTGAGAGATGGTAGTGTCATAAAGTAAACGGGAGAAAACTGGGGAGGAATAAGTTTTTTTGAAGAAAGAGGAGGAATTTTTGCATGATACAACATTAAGTTGTTAAAGAGCTGGTAACTGAGGGTGAAGGTAGAGTTTAGATGGAGAAAGATCACACATGGATTTGAATTACTATCATTTAATTTTCAGAGTCCAGATGTGCTGACCATTTATGCCATGGAGCCAATGAATGTTTATTTTCTATTCTTATTTTATGCTCAGGTTACAAGTGTCTTACTAAGAGGAATGTGAATATAGTCTTTTAAAGAAATGAATAAAATGGAATTCTTATTTTGTAGAAACTTCTGAAGCATCATATCAGAAAAGATTTCTTATCAGAAAGAAATTTTATTACAAATAATAATTTCTCAAAATGGATAAATGAAATCTGTTTTTATGTTATAATTATAATCACTGGAGCTAGGCCTTTCCATCATGGAAACAGCTAATCCAAATTAATTTCTACCTTGTAAGATTTTTCCCTCAATAGATATTTCTTAAAAGAGCAAAGTAACTGAGCTTGAGTTAATTAATGCATTAATCCAGTCTGTGAATTAATCTAGCCATAAGCAGCTACACGATGTTATTTATTCTTTTCCTTAAAATAATTTCAGAATGGTTGGTTCTATAGCAACTGTACTCCAAGATAGGGTCCATTGTAGTACATACAATGAAATATAAACAAAATGAATAAGTGAAAGCTGTTTGATTATTTTGAATTGCATGGAATATAGTGTTGGTGATTTCTTCTTCGATCAAATACAACAAACACTACCACTGGTGTTGCTCTTAGTAGTGCTTTTCTCTTCCTTTTTTTCTTTTTTTTAATTTCATTCTAGTAAAGCAAATTTGGAGAAAATGCAACTGGGATATATACTTATCATGTGAGTTGGTTCTCCCCAACAACATAATCATTATACATGCAAATATCTCTTCTATTTTTCCATGACCCAACCAGGTATGAGAAGAAACCAGTGGTAAAAAGTAATAATTTAATAATAAAATAATGAGTTATTATAGTTTAAGACTGTATTTATTTTTATTTCTATTCTTGAATAAATGGCATTATGATTTTCTTAATTATATTTGAATAGTATATGGTTTTTATTTTTGATAAGATTTTTCAGTGTGTGTGTATATGTACTCTTTGTGTTCAGTCAAACTATCATGAATAACTTTCAGGTTAGTTTCCTGTTTTGAGGACATTAATAATTTAGAAAATTAATATTTAAGATAGGGGCAGCTTGATATAATGTAGTTAATGTATGCTTTCAATTCAAGTCTTGCTCTACCACTCACTAATCTTTGGACAAGCAGTTTACTTTCTTTGAGCCTCACTTTCCTCATCTTCATTAGGAGAATAATGCATACCTTAAAATTGTGTTGAAAAATACCTATCACTGGGTCTGGTATAAATATTACTTGCAAATGGACAAGTATCTTGTTGATTTTAAGTATAAAATAGAAAAAAATTTAAAACTGTCCTATTTTTTACCGTAGACCTTAACATCTGGACATGTGTTGATGCTTGTCAGAGCTGACAGTTTATTAGCAGTTGGGAGGCCCACATTGGCACCTTTTAGACTATCTTCTGAACTGAAACAGTCCTTGTTCTCTTGAGCAGACCCCCATCAGCCATGTAGGTGAATAACCAGACACCTAACACAATCTTGACCAAGCCTGAATCTCTTTCTTGAAAATTAGGAATTAGGAAGAGAACTCATATTACTGGAGAAGTGATCTCATCCTTGAATTCTCTGTGTAATT
Source organism: Plecturocebus donacophilus (assembly GCA_004027715.1). Taxonomy (NCBI): domain Eukaryota; kingdom Metazoa; phylum Chordata; class Mammalia; order Primates; family Pitheciidae; genus Plecturocebus; species Plecturocebus donacophilus. Next base: position 35,787 of record PVKP010005720.1, on the reverse strand, counting down.
TCTTGGAGGGATTTTAAAAAATACTAATATGTGAATACCCCTCAAAGGGATTCTGATATAGTCAGAAGCTACCTGGCCTGGACATTATAATTTTTTTTTTTTTGAGATGTAGTCTCACTCTGTTGCCCAGGATGGGGTACAGTGGTGCAATCTTGGCTCACTGCAACCTCGACCTCCCAGATTCAAGCAATTCTCCTGCCTCAGCCTCCTGAGTAGCTGGAACTACAGGTGCGTGCTACCACACCTCGCTATTTTTTTTTTTTTTGTATTTTTATTAGAGACGGGCTTCACCATGTTAGCCAGGATGTTCTTGATCTCCTGCCTCATGATCTGCTTGCCCCAGCCTCCCAAAGTGCTGGGATTACAGGCGTGAGCCACCACACCCCGTCTGGACATCATAATTTTTAAGACTCTGTACATGTTTCTGATAAATAGAGTAAAAAGTGACTGGGTAAGACCTATGCAGTATTAATCATTCTGGTTAAATAAGTAGAGTAAGCCAGTTGGAAGAGGGAGAAGAATAAAGTAAGTGTACATAGAAAGAGGACAAAGCATGAAGAATCTTTCTTTCTCAAGAATTCCCAAGTCTTCCGGGAGGCCTGACTGCATTTCTGCATGAGTTTCATGAGATCCTCTTGTACCTCATGACAAGCATCTGAGGCCAGTTTGTTACTTGCCGCCAAAGGAGTTCATTCTAAACTGGAAGTCAAAATTCCAGTAGAGAGAAAAGTGCTCTATATTAGGCAAGACCCTGGCAAAAGTGTGATGTTGGTGAATCTTAATGCCATTTAATGTGACTGAATTATAGAATGTATATATATAACTTAATTACCCAGGACAATTGCTTACTGTTCCCACTAGATGGCTCTTGGAGAGACTGTCCTAAACTCAGCAGTCTTCCAGAGCTCAGAGTCGAATGCCACTTCACATTAGAATCCTAGAATAATGGACTTCTATAGATTTGGAATAAAGTCAATGATTATTTCATCTAAACTGACCATCACCTTACTGGGAACTAATTTGAAAAAGACACTAAATACCCAAGGTCACTAGTCTAATAAATTCAGTAAATACGTTGAGCATCTCTCTGCCAAGTCTTATGCTAGGTGCTGAAATTAAATCAAGCAGGAGACACCAGACAAGTATAGAGTATGATTAGGAAGCAGCTTTGCTTGTGGAAAGCTGAGGAGGTTTTGGGTTTTCTTTTCTTTTCTTTTTTTTTTACATTTTCATCAGCTTTACTGCAATATAATTTGTATATAATAAAATTGGCCAATTTCAATTGTACCATTTGGTGAATTTTGACAGATGTATGGAGTCATGTAACCATCACCACAATCATTCACCATAAACGTTGAGTAGGAAACATCAGCCTACTCTGGTTCCTGTGCTGAGAAAGACTGAGACATGAAGCAAAGGGATGAGCTGAAAGGTTACTGTGGTAAATTCAGTGAGAGTTACATGCTTAGGCCAGGTTTTAGTAGTGGAGATTAAAAATGGAATATGTTTTGAAAAAGAGACAACAGGTTTTTCCAACAGGTTATATATTGATAAGTTATCATGGCCCCAGATCTTTATGGGAATATATCTTAGAGCATGACCAGTTCTGATTTTTAAATAGGCCTTTTCTGAGTTCATTTTTCTACACTTTACCACAAGTCCCTTGTGAAAAAGATGTCCAGCCAAGACTTCAGAGTTTATGATGATAATGATCATGAAGTCATGGAATTAGGGCTTGGAAAATATCTTAAAGGTTTTCTAGCTCCAACCTCACACCCATGGCATGAGTAATAGTTAATCTGAGTCATATCCAGTGGAAATCATCTCACATCTCCAAGGGCAGACCCTTCTCCTAATGAACGGCTCTATTTCAAAGTTCTTTCTTATGTGGAACATAAAATACCTCACTGTAGTTAACTTTTTTTTTTTTTTTCTGCATCTAAGGGACTCCAATGACTACATTCCTGTAGTTAGAGAGTTTCAGCTGGATCCTAAGTTTCTTGGCTTTCATTACCATTCCAGGGCCTGTTACACAGTTTAGGTTTTGAAACTTAAATACTTTGCCTTCACTACACCTTCACAATATCTCTGTCAAGAGGCTTTCTAGACATGCTTTTTTTTTAGTTTTAAAAAAATTATTTATGGTTAAATTGTGATGTAATGTACATAATATAAAATTTACCATCTTAGACATCTTTTAAATGTACAGTTCCAGTGGCATTAAGCACATACAACATGTTTCTCCAGAATTTTTTACTTTGCAAAACTAAAACTCTATACCCATTAAATGATATATCATTTCCCCCTCTGTCTCCCTTTTTCACACCCGGGGAGGTTTTTTAGTGGAAATGACAACAGGACTGACTTCTGAAGGCTTAGTTGTAATTTTCAAATCATTGACACCAGGTAGGAAAGAACATTCTAAGCAAAAACAAAAAACAACAAAAAAGCAAAATGCATTAATGACATTGTTTTATTTGAGAAATGATAACTAGTTCAATAAGTGGAAACATAAAATATTTTTAAGGAGGGATAGGAGATGAGATTAGAAAGGTTGGGAAGAGGGTAGGGTCCACATCACAATTGGGATTACATAATGCTGAGGTTATGCTTTACTCTGTTTGTAGTAAAGAACCTTGAAGGAATTTGCAGATGAAAATGAAATGAGAAAAATTAAGTGTAACACGTATATATTTGGGACTGTTCATGGTCTATGCTTGTTGTGGAGTTATTTTTTACAAATTTTATTGTAAGTGAATAAAATCTTTACTCAGTCTCCTCCCAAAAATTCTAAGGGTGAAAAAAGCAAACTTTTAAAAAATAGTCTTTAAATATCCTTGTTATTTTCAATTTCTCTTATGTCTAAGAAGGACTTGGACATTTAACTTTTCTTTAATCTCCATTTTTGCCATCCTCATCTCGGTTCTTTAGAACTTCAGATTCTTTTGCTTTTGTAGTTTTCTTTAGTTTTCATTGAGTATTTTCAACAATCAAAGAGGTCATGTTGATGTCCAGGTTATAAAATGGTTCTAGCTTTAGAATAGAAAGGGAAGGAGGGAAATGGCAAAAATTCAAGTTCTCATTTTTAACCCTTTCAACTATGTTAGTGGATTCCTCAAATTCAGAACATATAGGTAAATGAGATATCTAACAAAGGATAACTAGAATGCTAAAAGTATTTTGTATTAAAAATGATTATAAAGATAAAAATGTTTAGCCTAGAGAAAAAAAGGGAGATGTAGGAAGTATATGTTAGTTCTTTAAATATATACTTGAGGATTGCCATGTAAAAGTGTGATTTTATTACTACAGAGGAAAGAATTGCCTTCACGAATAAGTATTTTATATAGATGCATATTTTTAATTGCAATGAAGATAATAATTTGGCTAAGATATGTTTGATCACTGTCCTCAAGGAGTTTATGTTGTATTTGAAGAGAAAATTACCATGTATGGCTGAGTATGATGACAGCTGAGTAGCAGCATATTTTAAATTGTGGAATAGCTGCATAAATGTCTTCTTTTGAGAAGTGTCTATTCATATCCTTTGCCCACTTTTTGATGGGTTTTTTTTTTTTTATTGTAAATTTGTTTAAGTTTGTTTTAGATTCTGGATATTAGCCCTTTGTCAGAGGGATATATTGCAAAAATTTTCTCCCATTCTGTAGGTTACCTGTTTACTCTGATGATCGTTTCTTTTGCTATGCAGAAGCTCTTTAGTTTAATTAGATCCCATTTGTCAATTTTGGCTTCTGTTGCCATTGCTTTTGGTGTTTTAGTCATGAAGTATTTGCCCATGCCTATGTCTTGAATGGTATTGCCTAGGTTTTCTTCCAGGGTTTTTATGGTTTTAGATCTTACGTTTGAGTCTTTAATCCATCTTGTGTTAATTTTTGTATAAGGTGTAAGGAAGGAGTCCAGTGTCAGTTTTCTGCTTATAACTAGCCAGTTTTCCTAACATCATTTGTTAAATAGGGAATCCTTTCCCCATTGCTTGTTTTTGTGAGGTTTGTCAAAGATCATATGGTAATAGATGTGTGGCATTATTTCTGAGGCCTCTGCTCTGTTCCATTGGTCTACATATCTGTTTCAGTACCAGTACCATGCTCTTTTGGTTACCATAGCCTTGTAGTATAGTTTGATGTTAGGTGGCATGATACCTCCAGCTTTGTTCTTTTTGCTTAGGATTGTCTTGGCTATACAGGCTCTTTTTTGGTTCCATATAAAATTTAAAGTAGATTTTTTAAATTCTGTGAAGAAAGTCAGTAGTAGCTTGATGGGGATAGCATTGAATCTATAAGTTACTTTGGATAGTATGGCCACTTTCATGATATTGATTCTTTCTATCCATGAGCATGGAAATGTTTTTCCATTTGTTTACATCCTCTCTTATTTCTTTGAACAGTGGTTTGTAGTTCTTCTTGAAGAGGTCCTTCACATCCCTTGTAAGTTGTATTCCTAGGTATTTTATTCTCTTTGTAGCAGTTGTGAATGGGAGTTCACTCATGATTTGACTCTCTGTCTGAAGACATTTATGCAGCCAAAAAACATATGAAAAAAAGCTCATCATCACTGGTCATCAGAGAAATGCAAGTGAAAACCACAATGAGATACCATCTTATAGACGGTATCTGTTAGAATGGCAATCATTAAAAAGTCAAGAAACAACAGATGCTACAGAGGATATGGAGAAATAGGAATGCTTTTACACTGTTGGTGGGAGTGTAAATTAGTTCACCCATTGTGGAAGACAGTGTGGTGATTCCTTAAGGATCTAGAAATAGAAATACCATTTGACCAAGCAAATACCATTACTGGATATATACCCAAATGATTATAAATCATTCTTCTCTAAAGACACATGCACACATATGTTTATTGTAGTACTGTTTACAGTAGCAGAGACTTAGAACCAGCTCAAGTGTCTGTCAATGATAGACTGCATAAAGAAAATATGGCACATATACACCATGCAGCATAAAAATATGATGAGTTTATGTCCTTTGCAGGGACATGGATGAAGCTGGAAACCATCATTCTCAGCAAACTGACATAAGAACAGAAAACCAAGCACTGCATGTTCTCACTCAGAAGTGGGAGTTGAACAATGAGAACACATGGACCTAGGGAGGGGAACATCACACACTGAGGCCTGTCAGGAGGAGCTGGTCTAGGGGAGGTACAGCATTAAGAGAAATACCTAATGTAGATGACAGGTTAATGGATGCAGCAAACCACCATGGCACATGTATACCTAGGTCACAAATCTGCATGTTTTGCACATGTATCTCAGAACTTAAGGTATAATTTTAAAAATGTGGAATGGCAAATAAAAATGAGGTAGCTACTTCAGAAAAGTGTATAGATGGTATTAAGGAAATGTCTTAACAAGTATATGCTTAAATGAATCAGTTGAGTTTGGAAGGATTATGACGAGTTTAACCCATGAAGAAAGTCTTCGATTTATTTGTATTTTAGGCAGGTAAAAGTGTATAAGATAATGTTTAGGGACAGGTAACAGTGTGATGAACTATCAGTAGTTTAAATTTTGTGTTTCTTTGGTGGTAGCTGGTAGCTTTATTTTTTGTTTTTTTTTTTTGTTGTTTTTTATATAAATGTCAAGGACCTCATCTGTTTTGTTTATCTTTATAACCCCAAGTTCTTAACAAATACCTGCTGAATAAATAATGAAAATAATTCTATATGAACATAAATAACTGAGTCTAACAGGTATATTGGCACTGTTATAAAAATATCAGAATATGCCATGGAAAGAAATTTTAAGTTGGAGGCACAAAGCATTTTTGAGAAGGAATGATTGAAACATTTTATTTCTAAGGGTTGGCTTAACACAAGCCAACAAGACAGCAAACTATGTATTTTATTGTGGCCTTACCAGTAACTGAGTAACTTACAGGTATTCATTTAACCTTCTTTGGCTTTGGTTTTCTCTTTGTAAAATAAGCTTTTAAAGCAGATAGTTGCTTTGATTGTTCTAGTTCTACATAATAATAAATAGAGCTGAAAAATTTGATTCAAGACAGTCTATGGAAGAAACTAAAGGACAGTCTTTGAGCTTCCCTTAATGGGTTTTTAGAGTAACATGGTGATATGGTTTGGCTGTGTCCCCACCCAAATCTCATCTTGCATTCCCATCTGTTGTGGCAGCGAACTGGAGGGAGGCGATTGAATCATGGGGGCAGGTCTTTTCCATGCTGTTCTCATGATAGTGAATAAGTTGAATGAAATCTGATGGTTTTAAAAAGAGGAGTTCTCCTGCATAAGCTCTCTTTGCCTGCTGCCATCCATGTAAGTTGTGTCTTGCTCTGTTTTCTTTCTGCCATGATGGTGAGGCTTCCCTAGCCAGGTGGAACTGGACATCCAGTTAAACCTTTTTCCTTTGTAAATTGTCCAGTTTCAGACATGTCTTTATCAGCAGGATGAAAGTGGACTAATACACATGGCTTCTTTTAAAAATTGTTTTAGTATACCTTCAAATCAATTTGTATTTATTGTTGAAAACATGAAAATTATAATAAGCAAATATTTAAAAATTGAAGGTCATCTAAAACCCTGATTCTAAGTTATAATTCTCCTAGCAAGTTGATATTCATCTTTTGTGATTGATGGATAAATAGAAACATACAGCAAAATAGGTACACGTTTTTCCACTGAAAACTTGGGATTTACAAATAATATAATATTAACTCACTGTCTGTATCACTTTGTACATAATAAACCCTTTTACATGTCAATAAGTTACTTTCTTTTGTATCACTTCTGATGCTAGCATAGCATTCCTTTTCACAGTAGAACCATTGTGGAACCAATTCCTATTGTTCAATACCTAGGTTGTTTTCTTCTATCTGTTATTTACTAACACTACAGGATGACTGGAAAAACAGTATTGTCTGAAATTGAAAATCTAGATAACATATTCATTAGCAGGGAACACAATGAGATAAAAGAGCTGAGGTTAAAGTGTAAGAGCAAAGCATTTACATCCAAAAGTCTTGAAGTCTGTTGGAAATCTGAGTTTGGAGATTGCAATTGAGATTTCGGAGGAATTAACCTTGTGATGAGAGCTTAAAATAGACATGCTTGAGTTCCCTGACCAAGGGTACGGAGTGGGAACAGGCTTTTAAAGTTCAGAAAGGAGACATACTTTAGGGCAGGGATGTATGACGAAGTTGAACAAACTGAGTTGCTGTAGCATGACAAAGACAAAGCCAATAATAGTCCTGTGTTGCACACTATGAAAAAAGACAGTCTATGACAAGTGAAGATTTTAGATCATATTATAAACACATATATGTAAGTAGCATTTTTGTGAATAAAAGAAAATATGTATAAGAAGCTGTATTTCTCATCTTAAAGAAGAGTGTGTGTATGTGTGTTTATTTTATAGTTTGTTTCGTTGTGTTTGGTTTTTGTTTTCTTTTGAAGCTTAATCTTGCAAAATTTGTCCAAATCATTTTCTAAGTGTTAAGGCAGGAACCTTATTAAGAATTTCAGAGCAATGCCTTATTTATTTAAAACTACATTAGTTAAGCAAAGCAAGTTGAACTACACATATATATCTGCCTCCTTGGGCTGTTGCCTGATGCCACATATAGCCACAATTATGAACAAACCAAAATTCTTCTGTAAGATTGAAAAAATTAGATATTTCAGCGCACAGCCATAAAAAGAGAAGAATACTTGTAGGATCATTTATTTCACCTTATAAAGAACAGGTATGTAGGACCACGTGTAGGTCTGCTATTGGCATCAAAGGCAAGTTGGCTCACATTGTTTCTAAGACAGGGAAGGTGCTTCTAAACTTTTACCGATATTATTCAAACAGTAGTGTAAGGAGATTCTTCCTTGGTCTAACCCTAAAACTTGCTCATTTCAATTTAAATTATGATTACACAGAGCTAAGAAAATACCATCAGCAAGGTTTCATAAATTAAGTACAAAAAGGCTGGTTAGTGGGACCAGGGAGAAAAATTCTAAAATTATTTCCTTTTGTGTTTGAATCTCAGTATGTTTTAAATAAAGTTGTTTGTTCATTTAATTGATAATTCTTTCCATACTGCCTTTCAAATTAAAAAAGGATGATATTGTATGTGTTCAATTTACTGCTAACTGACTTTTTGCCAGTTTTTGTCATTATAAACATTCATGTGTAGATACACACACACCCCTCAAATTATATACTTTTTACATATTTCCTATATTTCACAGTATAGCTTCTGTCTTTGCTAATAATCCTTTTAATAGTATTGTAATCCTATGTGAGGACAGAAGAAATCATGTTCATAATCAGACTAACCAATATCCAGAAATGTGTCTTGAAGTCCAAAACATCCCTGGGAGAAGGTGCCTGCCTGCCATAACTGAAGCCTGGATGCCATCAGGCATCTCTTTGCATTTACCAGAGACACATTAGTGTTTCAATTGACAAGTTTGATGCCTTTTTACATATTAAGTGAACTTTGCTTTGCATTATAAATGGTGGAGGGCTAGAAATAATTTCTATGCAAGTCATAGCAATCTTTATCTACACAAGACACACTCCTATAAAATTAAAGTTCTGCTCAAATAACTTTTCTTTTGAGTGGTGATTCACAAGAGAAAGGATTTCTACTTTTGAATTAACTAGCCCTGTCCATTCAGTAACTGCTTTGGCTGAGAAAATTCATCCTTTTTGTGTTTTCCAGTGTTATTTGTCTTTCAGAGATAAACAGAGAAAGAGAAGGGGAGGGAGGAATGTAGAGAGAGACTTTACAAACAAAAGGCCTGATGCAATCTTTAATAACCTCCCAGTGAGAAAAGGAGACAACATTTAGCAAGCACCTATGTAGATGATTCAGTGTGCCATTTGCTAAGAATAGTGTTTTTATTAAATCATTCCAGTAATACTGCAAAGAAGCATTATTACAGTGATAATTTAACAAAGATAAATTTACAGTTTTCAGTGCCAGTTGAAAATTTTGATATAAACTGTTTGGGACCTATTTGGTTTCAGAAAAAAACAAACCCCTGTAATGCACATGAGTGCATTACCCATGTTCCAAATTAAATGTCTCCCTGCAGCTTATGATTTCCTGAATTTTCCAATATTACTGTGAGGTAGAAATTAGGCAAGCAGCATTCTTGCTGCTATAGTGAAAACTATAGAGAAGAAAAGACAGGGACATATAAGTTGACTTTACTAAAATCCCCTAAACAGTAGTGAGATTAGTGAAAATTAAATTTAGGCCTCCTGACTTGCCGTTGCCCATATGTCTGAGCACTAAAGGTATTTTTATAAATTAAGCACAAAGAGTCTGTTTTAATGGGACCAGGGAGAAAAATTCCAAAATTATTCTGTTTTGTATTTGAATCTCAGTATGTTTTAAATGCAGTTGTTTGTTGATTTAATTGATTTTATTTCTGCTAATACTCTCCATACCACCTTTGAAATTTAAAAAGGATATTATATCCATTTGGTTCAATGCTAACTGACTTTTTGCCAGTTTTTTTTCATTGTGAACAGACTGTTGTAATCTATGTTAATTCATATACTGTGTTGAAGTGATGTTTATAAAATATTATCTGGACAATGTAGATGTTATATGAGAGCAATTGTTGGTTTATATTTTGCAGTCACAATATGGAGCTTCAGTTTCTGCCAAGCCTGAACTGCCCCTCTTTTACACTCCTATTGATCTGGTGGACATTAGTGTAGAAATGGCCGGATTGAAGTTTATAAATCCTTTTGGTCTTGCTAGTGCAACTCCGGCTACCAGCACATCAATGATTCGAAGAGCTTTTGAAGCTGGATGGGGTTTTGCCCTGACCAAAACTTTCTCTCTCGATAAGGTAAGAAAATATTATTGAAGTCATATAAAAATGTCTATCATGTATTTTAATTAAGGTAGAAATATTATAATGGATTTTTATTTTACTAAGAAATACTACTTGTTAAACTATTTGACAAGACCTATCATTACATATTAGTCCTTAGTTTCTTTCCTTTCTGTCCCATGGAAGGAGGGGGAGGCATGCATTTCTCATTTGGTATTATCTAGGCAACATCAAACATATAAATATTGCAAAGTGACTTTTTCATTTAATAATTACAAACTAATGAAAAATTCTTATTTTTGTATTATTAATTGTTTCATTGTTTTTGGATGCCTCAGCTCAAAGATAGGGACACTTTTGCTTTGGTTTGCACAAAATTCTGGGATTCAATTTATGTCTAAAAGAATCTCAGTGTAATTTATTGGTACTGGTAATAAGATAGAGTCTTCATAAATTTTGAATACAGAAACCTTTCTCAAAAACAAATACCCTGAATATCATTTAACATTATGACTTTGTACTCACACCAGAAGTGGATACCTTATACTTAGTAGGAAATAAACTGCATATTAAAGTTGAGATTGAGTCTTTAAAGTACACAAAGCATATAAATGCATGTTTTCAAAGCAGGATGCTTTATGCAACAGAGGGTTGCATCCTTATATGGTTTTCAATTAGAAAAGAGCAACAGACTTTAACATTTTTAGATCATTTATTGATAAATTACAAATGCTAAGCCTCTCAATGTATTTAATACTAACTGGTAGTTAGTAATAATTAATGTATATGCATGTGTGAATTTAGTGACTAAGAAAAGAGTATCATTATTTGAATCAGCTTTATCCTTCGGCAAAGAAAATTAATAGAGAACAAACATGCCCCATTAAGCACATTCTTTCTTTTTCCTCTTACTAGGATCAATAGCTGGCATTATTCTGGCTAAAACATTAAGGCTGTCTTATTCTGACAGCTTTACAAGATGCTATGTGTAAGTGTGGTCAGGAAAATCTAGAGAATTCTCAAAAGTTAGAAGAAAAACAGTGAGATATCTAAATAAAAAGATTTTTTATATTTAGATACCTAAAGAGAAGTTATTTTTTTCAAATAAATCGACTGAATATTTAGAAATACTTTTATTAAACAAAGTATAAAAATTAACAGAATGTACTGGATTCAGCTTTAGAATATCATGAATCAATTGTTTATAACCTTCTAGAATATTGATAGTGTATTTGTCTTTGTTTCAATTGATTCTTTAAGAATTACTGAGAAGGTATAATCAAATGTTTAATCTGTTGGAGAAAACTGAGTCTCAGCATTTACTGACTGTATTAGTTATGCTATTTAAAAAATATATATGTAACCAGAAATAGGTGGCTAATTGGGCACAAGTGAAGAATTATAGCTTAAAAAAAGATGTTTGCTGCTTTGAATTTGATGTTTTCTTTGCTTGCAATAATTGAATTCTGATTAATCAGAGACATCAGTCTTTACACTGTTGGTGACATGCATTGATTTGTGATGCTGAGTATTTCAGTAACCTAGGAGCACTTGCCTTTATTAGGATCACCAGCAGAAATAAGTGTGGAAGCTAACTTCTTTCTAAACCTCCAATTTGAATTTAATCTATCAATTTAGAAGTCTGTGATGCTGGTTCAAAAGGGGAGTTATGAACAAATGGAAATTAAATTTGGCACATGAAACATAACCATGTGGGGCTTTTTGGAAACCCAATTTTACTTACTTTGATGATGGGTACAGCAAAATATTGTGCAGACTATTTTAAGCATATTTGTGCACATTGCAATGACAAAAATAATGGAGCCACCTTGGGCTTATGTAATGCCATTTTTACAAAAGATTATTTTCCATACATGATTTTGCACAGTAGTGCATTTGCCTCATAGAGTTTTACTTTTTTTATTTCCTTATCTGGTTCCTAATTTGTGAATATATAATTAATTACATCTTATGTGCTTCTTTCTATGCATTCTTATTGATGAAATGTTGGTAGTATACAACTCAGTAGTATGAACTTTTTTTTTCTCCACAGCCTTTTACTAAAGACGTCTACTAAAATACTACATGTACTATACATTTGTGTGACATTATAGTATACCAATTTAGATTAGCCTTATTATAATTTATTATGCCAATTGAAGAATCTATTTAAAATGTTTTAAAATTCAAAATCTTGACATTTGAAATTTGGATGCTTTTAATATGACAAAGGTTATTCTATGGGGTTTTGTTATCATATGAAATATTAATATTTCACAATACAGTTTTGATGAAGTACAATTTGCCAAGCTTGCATATGATAAAGAAATTAAATGCTTACCAAGGGAGTTCAGTAAAAATTAGAGCCCTGACTGAACATCTGCTAGAAATTTTATTATCCTGTCCCACTGACAGTGTGGCTTCTCTTTGTTTTTCTGGATTGACAGCTGAATATTGCACTGATTTCTGCAGCAAATATGTTTAGGTGAACTTTGTTTCCCTTTTTTTACATTTTATTTTTTGGGAGTTTGGAACATGCTTTTGATTTTCATCCTATATATATTTTTTTATAGTCTTGACATTTGTAGATGCCAGATTGATGTCTAATACGCTGTACCACCGATAGACCATTGACTTACAGTGAAATGCCAGTTGATATCTCAGTAAACAGAAATATTATTATTCTTTACTGTGCAGTCTATATAAAAGCTGTATGTACTTTCTTTAAAAAGGCAAATGATCAGATTTTTAATGTCAAATATAAAAAGATCTGTTTGCTTGTGTGTTAAATGACATCAAAAATGGCTTTTATTAACTATATTCTTTCTCCTCAAATCAGTCTTTTCATGAATGCTTCAAAATAATAGGATTGCTTTTCTTGAGATTCTATTTATGTTTTATAAAGATAGTAAAGTCATATTTATAATATGGTTATAAAATTATTTTTCTATATCAATGTATATTGGCTTCAAATTTACATTTTAAAAGGTGAGAGAGAAATTTTCAGTCAAGCTTGATTAAAGCTAAATTATCATGACAAAACAGAGAAGTGTTCTGTTTAACAGGGAATATTAGAAATGGTTTGGACTTCACGTAAAATAACCCCTTGACCTGTATTCACATTATATTGATAGGAAATAGATAAAAACATTTTGTTTTCATTAATCTTGCCCATAAATTTTGTTCTCTTGGAGAGCTACACATTATATACTGCAAATCTATAACATAAAACTGCAAGTAGCATATCTTTATTACTGCACAGATAAACTAAGAAGTATTTATTTATATCCTAAATCAAATTTAAACCCAAGCAACAGTTCACTTCACTTATAAGCTCTCTCTATATATAGATTAACTTGTTTTTGACTTTTAGTATCAAAATATCTCAAATGAACAGATTTTGTTTTAATAAGTATCAAATTAGGTAAATAAGTATACATATAATAGATCTCTTATAAAATGCTAAGAAGTAAAAACTGAAAATATTTAAGGCTCTTTTTTTGTCATCAAAGTATTTATTGTAGCTGTTTCTGTAAAATACAACCTTATACCACATAGCACAAAGATTATAAGAGAAGTTTGATAAATGTTTCATAAATATTCTTTGGATAAATGAATAAATAGATTTTTTGGCAAGAGCATATTGAGTTTCTTTTTTTTTTTTTTGCCAGCATATGAAGAGACAGTTAACACATAAAACAATTGATGTTTTGAGTACTGATCTCAATTAAAGGAGAAAAGGCCAATTAAAAATTTTTCATATCCTATGTTGCTTTCTATAGTGCATCTATATGTGTCTAAAAATGAAAATGTCTGTGAAATTTCTAAATGCATAGATTGTGTTTTAAGACTTAGGTTGTTGAATAAGCCTTTAAAATGCAGAGTATTTTTGAGAAAACAGAATAAGTACCACACAATATTAAGAAGAGACATAAAGTAGTCATGAGAGAAGAAATATAACCTGTTCTTGAATGCTTCTAGTGACAAGGAATATACTCCATCTTTAAGGCAATACAACCTATTATGACTGTAGGAAGATCTATTTTAGAAATATGTTCCTTCTATTGACCCCACATTAGCCTTCTCATAAGTTCCATCTATGTTTTATATATAGTTCTGCCCTCTGATACATCATGGAATAAATAAGAGTAACATTAATATAAATGAATTTTTTATTTAAAATAAAATGTGGTTGTTTCCCCAAGTAGGTAAATATCTTAGAGAAAGTCTACCAAATATGGAGAAGCAGTATAGTGTGGGGAAAAGTACTTTGGCTTGGGAGGTTCTGGTTCTTAATCCAAAGCTGCTTCTGAATTACTGTCTTGGACATGTGTAATATTGTAGGTTGTTGTTATAGTTATGGTTGTTATTATTATTTACATTATTAGCTACCATATATTTAGTGCTTATAATGTATAGACTAAATGTTTTTATAAATTATTGTATTTAATCCTCATAATATGCTTATAAGATAGTATTTTTTTCAGATGAAATAATAGTCTGAGAAAGTTAAATAAATTGAGGACTTAAGACAACAATTATCTATTTGTAAGAAGAACTGCTCAAATGTGCTCACATATGAGCACATTTGAGCAGTTCTTCTACTTCACAGGGTGCTGGCCTCAATCATGCATTTACAGTTGGTTGTTAGGATCACAGGAGATCAAGGTGTCCTCACTAATGTGTTTGGAGCCTCATGTGAGATTGCTATAATTGCGGAGATGGCTGAGCCCTTCTCTCTGTCTTCATGATCTCTCTTACCTCACCATGTCTTATCAAGGTGGCTGGTTTAGATTTGATAAACCTACTTTAGAAGGCTAGCAGTGTTCAAAGAGGACAAGAGTGGAAGCTGAAAGATCTCTTGATGCAAAGATTCCAAAGTCTACACGGTGTTACTTCCACCATATTTTCTTCAAAACATGTTACAAAGTCCATGTATGTTCATGAAGCAGGTAAATACCATCCACTTATTGATGAGAAGAACTATAAACTCATATAACAAAGGGAGATGCATACAGTAGGGAAGGATTATTGCAGCCATCTTTGCAAACAGTCTTAACTTACCCTCTGGTTAGAGTGATTCACACCCCTCCCAAATGTAAAATGTATACACTCCTTTCCAAGACACCCAAAATAACATCTAATCATGGCATTAGGCTCAAGGTTCATTATCTTGTAATCTGCATCAAGTCCAAATGCCTGTGAGGTTATTTGCATTTAGTTTCGCTTTATTGAGGATTCTGTGACATAGAAAGACATGTTTTCTATCTTCCATATACCCAACACAAAATGATATAGTGAAGAGAACCACAGTAGATAAAATCTCCTTTAGAAATAGGAGAAATGGAAGCAATCACTTGCAATCACTTGCTCATAGCAATTTTGAAATTCATAGCAATCACTTGCTCATAGCAATTTTGAAATTCAGTTTGGCACGTTTTCAGGGCCTCTTTTTCCAGGGATAGAGAATCAGGGTCCATTTTTGCTCCTTGGTAGGGGTGCCCTAGTCCATTGTTCCTGTCTACTATTGGCTCTGCCCTCTGGGCTACTGATTTTCTCCTCTGTGTCTTTATTATAGTTGTTGTTTTGTAAATGGACAGTGATGGCCCATGATGACAGCTGAGTAGCTTTCTCAGCCTGTTCCTGCCCAAATAAAGTTATAGCACCTTATTCTTCTCTTATTTTGAATTGTTTCTTTTAATCCTTACTCATGGTTATATCATCATGAAACTCTCTTATTTTTGAATATGTTAAGGGCTGATTTGATGCCCAAAGTCACATTCATAAGTTTTAAGCAGATTTCTTTTGTTTCTGGATATGCCTTGCTGTCATGATACAGCATATTTAGGAGTATTAGAAGCCCTGAGAGAATCTGCTAGGACCTTCCTTAGGTCTTTCTAGAGTCTTAATAAACTTTCTTACTGCAACACTCTTGAGGTGATCTTTAAGATACTTTATTTAGAGAATCTTTTTTTCCATCTAGGAGAGACCAAATATAAAGAATAGCTTATTTTCTAACCCAGTGGTCCTAGGTCCCTTGGATTTCGTCTAAGTTTTGCATAGCAAATTTAAATCTAGCCTTCCTTGGTTCTTTTCTCTTACAGTACCTTATCATACTTGAGTGAACACTCAATGGAACATGTTCAGTGTTCTGTCTAGAGAGATATTATGTTCACTTTCTGTTTTCCAAATTACCACTGTTGACATTCTTGCCAATTGTTCTATCACCACATAATACAGGCCACTTTTCCAATCCTACAGTCACAATTTTCGTATCACATTTTAAGCTTCTACTAACAGTTTGTTCACCATTCTTCTAGACTTTCTAAGAGCTTACTCTTAGTTTTTGAACACTTCATCTGCCTCACAATACCAAAGCAAAGGCCACATGTTTTATATTTTGTTATGCCAGCAAACGTAACCTATTTCAGTGTCATGTATCTATTGCTGCGTATCAGACCACCTTACCAAAAACAGCAACATGTTTTCTTCTCTTGTTTCTATAGTTTGGTAATATGGCCAAGGCTCAGCTGGGTTGACTTGCCTTTGCTCCACATGGTATTAGTTGCTCTTACTCATGGATTTGCAGTCAGTTGACAGACTGTTTGGTGGCTGGCTGGTGGCTGGTCCTGGATGATTTCATTCACATGCCTGGGTCCTCGGCTGACATGACTAGGCCTGTATCTCCGTATGGTTTCATCTTCAAAGAGAGTACACTGGACTCGTTCACAAGTTGTCAGTGCTACAAAAAAGGCAGGAGGAGAAGTTGCAAATCCTCTTGACATCAAGGCTCAGAAGTTGCACAATATAATTTTCATTGTGTTTCATTTTTGGAGTAAATCACAAGACCAGATCAGGTTGTAACAGCATAGAAATGGCCCCTCTTATCAAAACACTGAAATCTACCACATCAGAATTTGAACCAAGGTCTATCTGATACAAATCCCTGCAATTTCCTCTATATCATGCTTTTACATAATATATCTCTCTGGACCACATTACTTTGTCTAAAATGAAGGCAGTTTGGCTGTATTCATGTTCCTCAGAGACTTGGAGTTCAGCCTGAGCATTTATACTGAGGACTTTATACCCACTGCTTCAAACAGAGTGGCACCTATACTTGTCTTTCTTTTGAGAAATATAAATTGCACAGAAATTTTATATTTCTATGTACTATTTCAGAGAGAACACAAGTGAGCATTTTGATTAAAAGGTTTCTGTGAATCTGCTGTCATCAGATGCCAATTTTTTGCCAGCCGCACTGGCCTCCTTTCTAGTTCTCCAACATGGCAGCTTCCTCCTCATCTTAGGGCCATTTCGCTTGGTGTTTGATCTGCCTGGAATGCTTTTCTCTCAAATATTTATATGACTGGCTTTTTCTTCTTAATCAGTTCTCAGATCAAAAGTTACCTCCTCAGAGAAGCTCATGTTAACCATTCAAAACCCAGGCTCCCCATGCCACGTTACCCTGGTTGTTTTTTTCTTCGTTGCACTTATCACCATATGAAATTGCCATGCTCTTGGTCATTAATTTGTTTGCTTATTTATGTGTTAGCCACTTGAAGTAAGCTGTGTAAGTAGAGAGATACTGTCTTTCTTGCTCACTACAGCATTCCCAGTGCCAAGAACAATGTCTGGCAGATAGAAAGGATGCAATACATACTTGTTAGATAAATGAATAATTATAGTATTCTAATTTGAACCACGATTCCACATGACAGCTCTTCAGTTACTTGGAGACAGCTCTCATGTCCTATCCATAAGCCTTTTCTTTTTCCTTTCTAAATAGTTCTGTTTTTCTTCTCATAATAAGGTTTGCAGACTTTTTACCATGTAGGTTGTCTGTTCTCCCATGTGGATTCCAAGAAACTTGTTTCAATTCACATTATCTTAATTGAGAGGAAGTTGCGCCTGCATTTGCACAAATTGCACAAATTGCTAGCACCTATCAACGAAATGAGAATTGAGGAATAACATTGTCAGGACTGTAAATGCTAAAGATAATATTTAAAGTTGAAACTTTCACAAACATGTCATGTAATAATATTTTAGAGCCTGGGTAATTCTTTGTGAATTACAATACAGAACATCACAATTTATTTTTGTAACTCATTTTGGAAAGTCTTAATAGAAATAAAGATCTGGATTTTTTAAAAAGATCAAATAAAACTGATTTACTTAATTACTATTAAGAGTGTTTATATTACCTCATCATGAAAGTCTATGAAACAATAAATTAACAATAGTCCAGTGCATTATTTTTGCTGCTATATTTCTAGCTTCTAATTTTGTATATAATTATTTTCTATTTATTCCATAATATTGTTTTCCTGATATATACTTACATATTAACTAAGGAGTTATAATTATTAAAACAAATTCAATGTAAACCTTTTTATCTGGGAGATTTTTAATACGCTAAAACTGAAATGACTTCTGTGTACTAATAGTTTGTCATCTGGTTAGGTTCTTTACTTATGACTTAGATTTATTTAAGTAAAATTAATAAAACTGGCTCATCCTCAAATTATAAAGAATTAGTTTATTAAATGGCTATAGTTTACATATAACAGCCCTATGGGAGATTTCATCCAAGTGTTCACTTCAAGACTATTTATCAAGATCTTCTATGATGTAACCCTCATTTCTTCATCAACAAAAGAATGTGTGTGTGCTTGCACACTCACTTGTGTGTATAGATTCAATATTGAAGCTAAATCTTGCAAGTTAGAATCTAATGGATACACCATTGTCTCTCCTTAAAGTTTTAAATCAACCTGTTTGCAGTCATACCATGTTTGCCAGGCTTAGTCATTAAATAGAAAATGTAGATTAAGTTGTTACCAAACACAATTTAATGCATATATTTATTAAGTAAAAATCTTTTAATTGTAGCCAAAGTAATATTTTTAACCATGAAGCAGACTAATCAATTTTCCAATATAATTATATCTTCACCACTTTTCCATTTCAGGCTGTGATTTCACACCTGTTAATTAGTTAATCATTTGTGTAGAATGGACAAGGTGAAACTCAAATAGACTTTTTAATAATATAAATTGATGTGTACAATTTTGATCTGAGTTAGCTGGTAGATGAATCTAACTTGTAATGGAAAGTACCTCTTATTTAGTTTCCTTTTTTTTTTTAAAAGCAACTGGTGTCAAGGTTAATGGAAAATTCTCATAATTACGGCTAATGAAAATTTCCTTAAAGTACAGTCCTGCTGTTTGAGAAACTGATTTTACCCTTATTCTGTCTCACATAATTCTTTCGTGAATTCTAAATTTAACCAGTTAAAAATCTCCATATTCTGAGTATGTTTAGATGATACAATCTTTGGTTGAAATTAGTTAGATTGAATTCCATAATATCCTCCTTGCCTTTGTATTTTCTTTATTGCTTTTTAATAAGATTCTAGTCATTACTATGTAATGATATTCTTTATACCCATTTTAAATACTTTATACCATGATTACCTTACTGTCAAATTTTTATTAAAGGCATACATACATTGACTATTTTGTTACAAGACTGACTCAGTTTTAGTAAAATTATAGTTCTCTGTATGCTCCTTTTTCTTAAAGGACTAGCAATGTACTTAATGTTTAAGTACCACTATTTCTGAAATGAGATGTCATAAGAAATAAAGTGTCACCAACTCAAGGAAGTTACTGGGATGTTAGGGAGATATTCACTCAAAGTGCCCTATCACACACCAATTACCTTTTCTTACCCCACTGCCTTTTCTGCTTCTTTCACTTCAGCTGAGCCGATTGCCCTTTTCATCCTGCACCTCTTTATCATTTGTGTGTTTTTCTACAATATCTCATGTTCTTTGAACAGTTTCTCACTTCTCTCTTGCCAAATTTACCCTCTATTTATGTGAAAAAATATCTAAAAATGTCATTAAATAAAGTGCCATTTCTAGGTGTCTGAGCAAGACTTGACGTATTTTGAGAGCTCTTGCTAATGTCCTTTTATATATATTATTTTTCCTGTGTGTATGTGTGTGTGGGTGTGTGGGTGTGTGTGTGTGTATGTATGGTCTTTACTTTAGAAAACTTAAATTGTAGTTCAGAAAGTATGTACACCAAAAGATATAAGATGACTTAAGGCAACAGGAATTTTTAGGTTAAAATGATACTTAATACACAATATTTTTCTTTATTTTTTAAAGATAACTTCACATTTGAACTGTCTTTATTCTAGGGAGAAGGGATAGCACATGGATATTCATGGTCATGAGAGGGCCAAGCATATTTAAAATGCAGGATAATGTCTCATAAAATGGTGTTAGTACTGTAGAGACAGTGAGAAAGACCTGTGGGGTTAGGAATTTAAATACGATTGTATAAACAACAGGGAACCTGTTGTTAAGAGGTTTAAGGAAATAAATTACATATTTCAATTTGGAAGACACTGTTAATCATAATACAACTGCCATTCATCATTTCAACAATAACTTTCACTTCTCTCCTCATACAAACTCTCTTTTCTGACAAAACTGGTTTAATCACCAGGTTTATGTTTCCATCGTCCATACCTTAATTTTACCATTCTTTATCCATAAGAAGACATTTATTGCTATTGAAATATTTAAAGGCCAGTGACCACCCAAGTCCTCCAGAGCTCTATTAACCAATTGTTACCTTCTCTCCATGTCTGAGCTCTTCCAGAATTTTATTCAATGGATGTAGAAGGGAATGGATTCTTTCTAAGCTCCACCCCCCCACTTCCCCTTTCCTGAATAGAAGCCTTTGGAAATCAGATCTTGTTTCCACCAGGCTCTGCAAATGGAATCACCAGATACCCACTGACTGACTGACTACCTCCCTCCTCTTATATACCAGACAGTTTTATTTTGGAATGTAATATGTTGTTCAGCAATATCATGAATTTTAAATTGATAAATATTACTACCTCTTGAATATTTTCACTTTCATGGATAAATATAATTTTGTACAACTATAATATCCCTCTTTAGGTTACATATTTTTGTTTAGACTAACTTTTATCTAATGGGTACCTTCAAGCATTCTTCAAAAATACTTCCCATCACTTGGGAACTCTTCCCTATGATGCTTTTGAATCTTTGGTCATAGCTTACTCTCTAGGAAACTCCTAGGAAGCTATTGAGTTACTTAGCTTTTCTCTGCTCTAACACATTTGCCTTTCTAAGGGACAATATTGAACTTAAGGTGACTTCACATTCCTTATTTATATATGGGTCCTTTAATTGGTCCACAGGATAATCTTACATTTCCTTTCCCCTGACAAATTCTAGGAAACAGGCTACTTTCTGTACAGTTGCATCTCTTTTAGCTCATCTTTTAGCAACAGATAACTCAGACCTTACCTTTTGTATACATCAGTCAGAGTGGGACACTGTATACGGTGCACTCTCCAAAAGAGAAAATAACAAAACTGCGGGGAACAGAAATAAAGTGCTCTGAGGGGTCCCTTTTAAACTCTCTCGGGATTTGGGATGACAGTGGGCCTTATATCATCTCAGAGGCAGCTCCAGAGAAACACTTCATAATCTCCAACACCCCTAATTTTTTGTTAACATTTTGTTTCCATGTTGGAGTGAAGGGTATAACAGTTTCCTAAGCATATTTTTGCCATCTACTTGAACATTTCTGTAAGGGGACAATTTATTTTTATGATTTATCTCAGTGCCCCTTAAGGTCTCAGCCAAAATTTATATTTTAATATTCTGTTGCATTAGTAATATCTATATTGAATTTTAATTATTGACATTAAGTATATGAAAATGTATTATTTAAAAACACTTAAATTTCATTCAACTATTCTTATACAGAGATTTCTTCCTGGATTTTTTGGGTAACATGTAATCTCTTAATATGGCAGCAGGTTTTGGTCCAGATCTTCCAAGAAACAGTTGCCAAGATGGAATTAAACTAAACATGCATGGATTTGATTAGGTGAAATAATTGTGGGAGACAATATGGAGGGGGTTGAGGAGGACTGCGAGAGCCCTAAGACAGCAATAGAAGTCAAGCCATAAATTGAGGAGAGAAGAAAGAAGGGTTGAGTAGGAGCATCATAGAGTGTCTTGCAGACCAAGAAAGCTTCAGCAAAGCTATCTGGAGGCTTCACGTTGCTCAGGAAGGGGCCTGCTTAGTATCGCTGCCCTGCTCAGTCACCAGCTAAGCCACAGGAAACATGGCTGCAACAGAAATGCAAGGGTGGATTCATTTGCAGAGCAGCAGCTGGGGTCCTTGCTCAGTTATGCTTCCAGTAGTTGGAGTCATGTGAGATTACCACAAGGATATTTGGATATTTTATAGCACTCAGCATAAGGTAGGCAGCCACTTAGTATATGGTTTTAAATTGGGGCAATAAACATTGGCATGATATTTGGACATCTTCTCTTGATCAATATAAAGAGAAATACTATTGTATAGACAACAGAGATTCACAGGTAAATAAAATGGATACAAAGATTCTCTTATTAAGTATTATAATATGAAAAGAGAAAAACAAGCCTGTGTGCAGAAGGCTAGAGAGACACAATATACTTTTAAGTTTTAAATTATGGTTTTCACAGTGAATCATACTAGTTATTATTGAAATGTTACAGTTGTCTCTCTTTGTTCTGAGAAAAGTGTTGAGGGTCACCTCTTTTGTAAGTAATGCGACTGTTAATAAATTAGTTAACTTATCTAAACTTCTGCATATTCAATTACAAACTAAGATCATAATACTAGCTCTGCCGTTTTACAGTATTCTAGTGATGTTTAGATTGATTTTTTTAAATAAAAGATATTAAAATGATTTGTAACATGTAAAACACCCTGTTAATAAAAATTATAATTGTTATTACCATTATCTATATGCCAGACTAAAACATTAATAGTTATATGATCAGTTATTAAAGGGTAGAAAGTCACTTCCCATCTCCACTGGTACCAGCCACATCACAGCCCCCATCATTTCTCACAGAGTACTATACTAGCCTCCTAAAAAAGTCTTGCTGCTTCCACTCGTATCCTAAATTCCAGCCTCCGCACCACAGCCAGAGTGGTCTCTGACATCTTAGATTGTGGCTCTTTGCTTAAAACATTTCAATGGGTTCTCTTAGCTCTTAAAATAAAATCCAGAATCTTTGTACAAATCAAAGCTCCTGCCTGTCTCTGGGTCCTCATCTCATTCTACTTTACCTTGTACCAATAAGGCCACAATGACCTTCTCTAGATTCCTCCAACCTGTGGCCTTTCAATAACTGTTCTTGCTGGTAATTTTCAGGCCCTTACACTCAAAAAGAAGAAAAAGAAAACTGCTGCTAGTGGCAAAGCTTAGATAATGCAGAAATAATTCTGTTGTCACAGTGTTTTTATATTTATGGAAGTTTATAGGTGTTAGAAAATGTATATGGCAGTTAACCAATTAAACTATGAAGGAGTGGTCACAGAGTCTTCCTTCCTGTTCCTTTTGGTTAACAGAAGATCTTATGACTGTTAAATCATTCAATAAAATCCATCCTCTTCTTTAATATTTCAGAAAAGAAAAGTGATAAAGCATCATTCTTTGTTACAGTTGTTGGGATCTCATTAATTACAAGTCATGAGATCTCAAGATAATGGAAAGTATTTTATACAGGTCAGGAATTGCTTTACAAAGAGCAGTGGGTATTCACACACATGGCTTCAGAGGAATACATTTGTAAACATGCTTTTTCATGTAAAATTAATGTGTTAATTTAAATGTTAATATCATGTAATGCACGTAAAGTGTTGATGTAAATGTTAAAATGCTGAGTTGTGATTTCTCCGTAGTTGACTCAAAGAAAACTAAAAAATGCTTCCCTACCCCAGAGTACTTTTTATTAGTGTTTGTTGGACTTGTGTCTACAACTGCTCTTAACATGAATAAGATTTTTTTTGAGACAGGGTCTCGTACTGTCATCCAGGCTAGATTGTAGACTCACTGAGCTCAAGTGATTCTCGTGTCTCAGCCCTTCAAGTAGCTAGGACAGCAGGCATGCACCACCACGCCTGGCTAATGGGTTTTTGTTTTGTTTTGTTTTGTTTTGTTTTTAGAGATAGGGTGTTGTTATGTTGCCCAGACTGGTCTCTAAACTTTGGGCTCAAATGATCCTCCAGCGTTGGCCTCCCAAAGTTCTGGGATTATAGGTGTGAGTCACTGCGCCAAGCGATATTAATGGGGTTTAGTTGAGGAGATCTCTGATACACTGAAAATTTACTCAAGTTACTATTGGCATAGCCAATCACTGAGTATAAATCATAGTAAATATAAAGTGTTTTACGTTAAAACATGAAATAGATCATATTAAGAAGTTGGCTATATAACTATTTTGGAGCAGATATTAAAGTATTTTTAATGTTGGACTTCTAGTATTAAATAAAAGACAAGTTTATAAACAGTTCAATAATTGGACAGATTCCATATTGATTTTTTTCCTTTGTTATATAATATTACCCACTTCTCTGTCCAGAACTGTGTTGTACAGGGTTTGAGAGTGCTAGAAACATAGTCGCTGTTGTGTATTGGAATGTTGGAATGTGCAAAGACTGAAAGGCTGTCACAGCAGTCAATAAGATCTGAGAGGTGTTGACTAATTGCCTGCTAATTACACAGTAAATTGTCTAATTAAGCTGATGGTTAATTAGGGTACGCTTGCACAGCAGTCTTGTGGAATTTGTGTCTGATGTCTGGGAAGCAGCTTGTATAATTGGCAAACTGGTAAGGACTGGCAGAGAACATGAGTGGAAAACTCCCTGCCAGTGGATGACAGAGTACGGATTTAGTGGAAACAAAAGGGTTGTCATTTTTATACTGAAGGTTTTGTTTCAGTTCTGCAGCTATTCTGCAGTGAGCAATTGAGAAATGCATCTGAAGCCTAAATTACGTGAGTAAAAGAAGGCTCAAAATGTGCATAAAAATGTAAAATATGCTGCTTGCTAGGCATGTATCACCTCTGATACACTATGTCACATTATATTAATCTATGCATTGTGTGATTCTACAGTTCCTCCTTTTAACATATATATCTGGCAAAAAATGAAAAACAGGATAATCCGATGTATCAAAAAATGCCTCCTTTATGAAAATATAAGATAACAAAATGACTGATTAGAAGACATTTGAAATGAGAGCTTTGAGTTCATTATTAATTATTTATGCATTACTGTGAATCATAAAAATATTAGACATGATACAAATATAAGTTTGGATAATATTTTAACTAAATAAAAATTGTGTTTGTAATGACAGCATTTTGGTTTTACTGTTTATGCAGTTTTATCATGCAACTGGGTTTTGCTTGTAGTTTAAAACATAAAAACAAAATATTTCAATACATAATTAAATGTATTTGATTTTTGTGTGCCTATGAATAGCATTTGATGAATTACCTGCAAAATTTGAGTGCCTTTAAAAATAAAAGGTCTAGATGTTTGTTTTTGTAGTTTTTGTTGTTCTTTATAGCTGAGGAAGTTTACCTTTTCATTTCAGTAAGTCATCCGTGGCTGAAATACAAACATAAAAATTCACCCTGCAAATGAATTAAACAAATTCATTGGAGAATATAGGTCCTTTACAGATGATGTTAGGTACATACACATTGCCTCTTCATAAGAGACCTGAATGTAAATGATTGCCTCTATTACCATTTGCCACCCGGATTCTATCATATTTTGAGGATTTTGAAATAAGATTTTGAATGGAACATTAGGTTGCAGTTGTAACAAAGGACCACAAGTGCACAAGGACTCTTGGATTGATTTATACTTTTGTGTTAATAATACATGAAAAACTTTTCAGCATTTCCAAACTAGATTACTAAATAAAAATTCTATTTGTAATGAGATAAGAAGGCCTAAATTAAATTATAGTATCAATTTTTTTGTGGCTTTCTTATTAAATAACATGTATGTCTGTATGTGATTGGATAGTTATGGATGTGTTTTTGTTCCCACTGTTTTCTAAGGAGAATTTGAAGTTGTGTATATACTATATGTTTTTAGATAGAGAGAAATATACATTATGCAGTCTCTAAAATGTGTTTGCCTTAGCATGAATCTTGGAGATTTATGCTTAGTAAATGAAAATATTTACTGTTTTAACACAAAAGGTATTTTTCAATATTTGAAAATACTGGTCTCAGACATAAAAATGGATGTGAAATATAAATATTTATTTCAAGTATTTAGAAAAATTATATTCATTCCATTTGAAGTCTTAGGTTACAGAGTCTTAGAAGACTTTATAAAGAGAGTATTCAAGATAGCGGAAAAATGAATTTACCAAATTTACCAAAGGAATACAAGGCTAAATATTGCAATTGCTTATTTAAAGATGTAGCTCCTGAGGGAGAAAAATCAGATAGAGGTCAGTGTTGTTAACTCCAACCCATCTATATTTTGATCCACTCAACTTTTCATCTTAGTCCTCATGAAAATAATTTTTAAAGTTATTTATTATAAGTAATAAATGTTTACATAAAAGAAATATTGAATGGATCTATCACTGAATTTAAGGTCTTAGATAACTTTTTATAAAGCACAACTTTCAAGAAAAATTATGTCTTTATGTTTACAAGTAAATTTCAATGTTGTTTCCTATTAAATTACAATCTATTTTGATACATTGTACAGTCAATATCACTAAAAATTTCTAATGTTCTCATCACAAAACCTGTTAAATATTTGAGGTGATAGATATGTTTGAAGTGATGGATATGTTAAATAGTTTAATCTTTCCACATTGTATTCAAAAGTCATAACACTACTTTGTATACCATAAATATATGCAACTATAATTTGTTAATATATAAAAATATTGTAAAATAATTTTTTAATGTAGCTGGCTTCCATTAATATATAGTCATCACAAGAGTGAATTCTATATATCATGATTTTATGCAATCATCTGTTGAGAAATTCATGTGATACTTTACTTTGGCTTTTAAATAAACACACACAGAGAGAGAGAGAGAGAGAGAGAGAGAGAGAGCGAGAGAGTGACACCAAAGTACTGTGTGTGTAGATTTAGTGTAATTACAGTTTGTCTTTTTATCCCTTAGAAAGCTTTATCTATGCAATTTAAAAAATTCAGAATAAGAAAATACAATATTTGGTGTCCTTAACCATCGTCATCTCCAGATTCTTTGTTTTTATAATTTATGTATAAAATCCATTCTTTAAAGTGTACACTTTCGTGGTTTTTGGTATATTTACAAATGTGTATCCATCACCACTATCTAATTTCAAAACATTTCTAACACCCCAGAAAAGAAACTCCATACCCATTAGCAGTTACTCCCCATCCCCCACATCCCACAGCCTCGGGAATATAGTAATATATTTTCTATCTCTATGGATTTACCTATCATGTACATTTGATATAAACAAAATCATATAATATATGACTTTTGTGTCTGGTTTCTTTTATGTTTTTAGTATAATATTTCAGGGTTAACCTGTGTTACAGCATTTATCAATGAAATGCTTCATTTCTTCCTGTGGATATACCACTTTTGTTTATTCATTCATTAATTCGTAACTGTGGGGTATTTTTTCTACTTTTACCTATTATAAATATTTCTTCATTCATATGTAAGTTTTTGAGTGTATATATATATATTCAGTTACCTATGGTATATATTTAGGAGTGGAGTTGCCGGGTAATATGATAACTCTGTTTTTATTTATTTATTTATTTTGAGACTAAGTCTCACTCTGTCTCCCAGCCTGGAGTGCTGCAGTGGCACGATCTTGGCTCACTGCAACCTCCATCTCCCAGGTTCAGGCAATTCTCCTGCCTCAGCCTCCTGAGTAGCTGGGATTACAGGGGTGTGCCACCACGCCCAACTAATTTTTGTTTTAGTAGATAAGGGGTTTCACCATGTTGGTCAGGCTGGTCTCGAACTCCTGACCTTGTGATCCACCCACCTCAGCCTCCCAAAGTGCTGGGATTACAGGTGTGAGCCACCATGCCTGGCCAATAACTCTGTCTTTAACTTTTTGGTAATTGCTAAACTGTTTTCCAAAACAGTTACCCAATTTACATTCTCACCAGCAATGTATGCTATTTCCAGTTTCTTCACACACTCACCAGCATTGTTGTTCATCTTTTTTATTATAGCCTTCATAGTGGGTATGACGTTGTTTCTGATTATGATATTGACTCCCAGTGTTATTGGTAACTAGAAAAAGTCAAAATAAGAAGGTCTAATAATTTTCTTAATATTCTTATTAACAATCATTGTGACAACTAGTTAATATAATTGGAAGTTAAAGTAGCTGCCAATTTTCATCTTTTTCTTCCCTTGTTCAGAAACTGTGGTTATCAGGGACAGTTTGACACAATTCTGTTGGAAGCATGGTGTAATAGCAAATCTAAAAATAGAGCTTTGGAGATACAGCCAACTTCTGAAGAACAGCCAGTTTATGTAGTTTCTTTGCCTTTGGAATAAAGTGTTACAGGATCATCTATATTCAATGAGTAGTCTCTTACTCTTTGTATATAGTTTAAAGAAATGAATAAATATTCCCAGATAAATTTTGTGCAAAACATACAGAATTAGAAGCCAAAAGAGAAGCATTTAATATACTGTAGATAGCAAGGAGAAACACTATTACTCCAGGAGTCTGAATCAATTGTCATTCCCTGCTCACTTCTACCGCGCTTGTTAATTTTATCATTCTAGATATAATAGCACAGACTGTGAGTGTTAAAAAAGACTTGCCTCAGATCTGACTTGAGTCTAAGAGCTCTCATTTACAGATAATGAAAGTTAGTTTTTAATTAAAAGATTTGTTTAAATTCATTTGGATGGCAATAGGGTGCTCTTAAACCATATACTTGGTGCTCTTAGCATTGTATTTTTTAGTATTTTATACTTCATGTAGTTTTTTTGTCCCTTTTTACGAATCATGTATTGTATAACTATAAGATACAATCCTGGTTCTCAGAGAATCTAAAATCTAATGTAATATGCATGAGAAAACTTGCTATGAGAGAATTGAAAATGAGGAGCTGTAAAATTACAGAGGAAGCACCAAACCAATCTAGAACAAGGGATGCCATTGGAAAAAAGATGATACCAAAGTGTTGTCCTGCATAGTGCTTGTCCAAAGAATAGAGAACAGCTTACGGATGAATAGCATGAGCAAAGTCAGAGAGAGAAAGAAAGACCAGTAAAAATAGGTGTTTACTTTCACTGGAAGGATGATGTAGTGAGAATAAGAATTAGAATGGAACCACATAATAAAGGCCCATTTGTTCACCAAAGAGAGATTGGACTTTATTTTAAAGGATAGTGAACCACATGCAAAAAAGTATGAGACAAGCTTAGACGTACATTTTAGAGAGGGTTCTCTTATAATAGTGTAGAAAATAGTCACAAGAGTGAGAGAAAAATCAACATGTTCGTTGCACAAGTAACGGATGACAAACTACTCTATTTCTAGGCACTGTGCTGGGATGTTAAGGATAGAGTGGAGAGGAATATAAGGCACTAAATTCATGGAGCTTACTGTGCAATACAGAAGGGAAGAAATGATATTGGCTTAAGGTTGTATCTATCACAAAGTGAACCTATTTGACATGTATAAAAGAGAGTAAAGTAGCAGTGTTGGTGACTGATTGCATGAGGCTAGATATTGGAAGAGAGAAGTTAGGAAAAACTCTGGTTATCTCTGACTTGCCGGCTGTTTATTGTTGTTTTGCAAAGGAAGTGAATCTAAGATGAGAAAAATGTGGTTACTATGTTCTGTGCAGTCACTGAAGCAGGACTTTTCGTATCAAAAGAAAACTGTCAATAGGTACTTTTATTCTCCAACTATAATGATGTCAAATATTTGGAAAGAAAAGGTCACCCTAATAGAGGAACTGCAGTTATTAAAATTGATCTGAAAATGTTAATAATTATTCAGATGAGATATAGGTACTAAGTCAGAGTTTTAAATTTCAAATTCAATTTAATTATTCTAAAATTAGATCTAAAACTAACATTGAAAGGGGAAAAGTTAAATAACAGAACAGGATGTTAAATCAATATGATTAATTAACTTGGTATAAATAACTTGAGTATTGCTATGTTTATCTGTAAATCATTTATCATGGTACCAGCTGTAAAAGAAAATCTTAATAATAATGATAATGATGTGTGTCATCCTCCCACCCAGCAGTGGTGTCATGACAAATTGTTAACAAACTGTCTTACAGCATTTCACAGATTCAAATGCTGGTGTAATAATAATATAATTAATAATAATGAAATCAACAATGTAACAAATCATTTTGATGTGGCTTGGAAAGAAATTTATCAAAACATTGAGTTCACTTGAATAAAGTTGAAAAACAGAACTATTTATCCCTTTAAGTCTTTATTTACATTTTGACTTTCAATAAAGGGAAGAGGGAGCACAGAGAAGGGACGCTGCTTGAAACTCTTAAAACGTCTAATTTGTATAGACTTTCTGGACATTACAGAAATTAATGTACTTGGCCCAGCAGGGTGGCTCATGCCTTTAATCCCAGCACTTTGGGAGGCCAAGGCAGGCGGATTACCTGAGGTCAAGGGTTCGAGATCAGCCCAACCAACATGAAGAAACCCTGTCTCTACTAAAAATACAAAATTAGCCAGGCATGGTGGCACATGCCTCTAGTCCCAGCTACTCGGGAAGCTGAGGCAGGAGGATCGCTGGAACCCGAGAGGTGGAGGTTGCAGTGAGCCAAGATCCTGCTATTGCACTCCAGCCTGGGCAACAAGAGAGAAACTCTGTCTCAAAAAAAAAAAAGAAAGAAAAAGAAATTAATGTACTTTTTTTGTCCAACTATATTTTCACAAAGTATATTTGGATATCTCTCTCTCCTGCCTATGTGTAAGAGAAAGGCCGTAAATCTTAGCATGCCTACAATGCCCTCTATCATCTTAACTTTCTCTTGGTCTTAATTCCTTCCACCAACCTCTTCCCACAAAGGAAATACAGTAACAGAAGGCTTAAGATGTTTAAAATTTAAGTGTTCCTTTGGAACCTTATAAAATTTCTCAGACTTCACATGATCTTTTTATTATTCAGTCCACAAACCATGCTCGTGCACATGGATATGCAGACCACTCACTACTCAAGGTAAACCTGCCTGAGGGTGCCGTGCACAGTCTCTGAAGATGGCTTGTGCTTTTCTGCCCCAGCATTTGTGCATGCAGTGTGCTCGTATCTGAAGAGCTCTGCTCAGTATCTTGCCTTTTGAGACTACAATTCATCCTCAGGAGCCAGCTTAGATATGACCCTCCTTGGAAACTTTCTGTTCTCTTAAATTGTGTGTGTGTGTGTGTGTGTGTGTGTGTGTGTGTGTGTGTGTGTGTGTGTGTGTGTTTTCTTTTTTGAGACCAAGTTTTACTCTGTGTTCCAGGCTGGAGTGAAGTAGTGAGATTACAGCTCACTACAGACTGATCTCCTGGGCTCAAAAGATCCACCCACCTCAGCCTCCTAAGTAGCTGAGACTACCAGAGTACCAGACACCATGCCTAGCTAATTTTTGTATTTTTTGTAGAGACAGGGTCTTGCCATGTTGTCCCGGTTTAAAATTGTGTTCTTATAAACTGTTCGAGTCCTAGAACCGCCTACTTTAAGAGGACTAAGACAGAAATTTACAATGAAATTATAAATCTGCCACTAATATACTATGAAGCCTTTTACAATGAGATGGGTGAACCAGCTATCAGTCAGCTCTTTTCAGTTCCATCATGCTGCATTTTAATTCATTTTTCTTAAACTGGGCATGGTGGCACACACATGTGGTCCCAGCTACTTGGGAGGGTGAGACAGGAAGATCACTTGAGTCCCAGAGTTCAAGGATGCAGTGAGCTATGATGGTACCACTGTCCTCCACCTTGGGCAACAACAAGACCCCATATTTAAAACAAACAAACAAACATAACATTGAAACATTTTAAATTTTCTTTAGACTTATTTGTATACCAGGTCCATTTTCCCCATTTTCTTCTGTGAAACTAGCATTGTGTATTTATTGTGTATATATTATATGTCCAGCATTCTGAAAGCCATATAATTTACATTTTCTCTTTTGCTATTAGCAGCTCACTGTAGTAGATGTCATAATCTCCACTGCGTGGATAAACTGAGCTTTAATAATTTCAAAGTCCTCTGTTCTGCCTGTCCCTACAGTCATATCTCAGTTCCTTGAACACAGCAGATGCTCAGCAAAGACTGAATTGCCCTCTTCTATCTTGCTAGTTTTTTTCTTCCAGATGGAAACATAATGTGGTTTATCACATGGTAGAAACTGATCAATAATATTTTGGTGCTATCATTTTGCTGTGGGTAGAATTTAGGTTGCTGTAGGTTTTTAGGAAACAAATGAGAAACTTGTTAAGAGGTTTACTATGGACCTCTTTTTAATTATTTTATGGGACCAGCTTTCTCCCTTATGAGTCTCGCCACTCATGGGACCATGTTTGACTACTCATTGGCAATCGTTGTTTTGTTGACTCTACCTCCCTAGTCTTCCTTCCAGTAGGATGTTTTACATCCCATGAATCATAATTCCCAGTTCTTGGATAAAAGTTATTCCACCTGACATTAACCAAGTTTACTAGCAAGATCCTATATTAGATAGAGCAGATTCAAAGCCAAGAGCCCTACAGAGAAGGCAGTGACCCTCATTTCACACCTTTACTTCTTAAATCTTTAAAGACTACAAATAAATTTCAAAGGCAATGAACAAGTTTTTTCTGAGTTGAACTCCTCTGGGCTCTGGATTTCCATGGCTTCCTTCATGGCTTGTGTTTTAGTACAGTGGTATGAATATGAAAACCATTAGTACTAGGGGATTATCCTCTCTCTAGTGCTCTCAGCAATATTTTAAAGGTGTCCCAACATTATAGATTGCACTGAAATAATACAACCTACTCGATATTACATTCTATATTCATATTTACTATAAAATGTCTTGCTACAGCGTATTCCTTAACTTCCTATAGAGAAGGATGTAATGTACAACAGAGAAGTGCATTTTTTAGAAACACTGAAATGAAAGTTGTTGATTTTAAAAGACATCTTGTCACAGATGAGTGAGGGAGAAAGAGATCAAACCAGCAAGTCTAGCCAATCCAACGTTTCATTCATGCATCTCTTCGGCTTAGTGCTTTCCCCTTCGGTATCATTAGCATTTTCATTTCGAAAAATGACAGTCTGCAGTGGAAGCAGTAAAAATGTTCAACCTGTGGTTTAAATTATTGATTTTTTAGAATATTGAAGCAGTATTTCAAATGGATTTTGTTAGAGATACTTCTGGGTGGGGGTTTCAAAGGTAATTTGATACCCAAAAGCCTGTATATTTCAAAGAGTTTCCATTTTTTTGAATTTCTTTAGACTCTGGGTGATTGGATAAAAATGTTTATTATCTTCAGGATTGTAAGTAGCAGATCATTGCTGTTTGAACTTGAAACATATATTTGCAGACTGTGCTCTTCATGATTTATTGTACATGTTCATTCTGTGACCCAACTGGCAAAATAAATCTTCATTTGGAAACAAAAGCATTTTAAAATGATGGAAAATATACTATGATTTGCATACATAGAAAGTCAGTAGTCCAATTGATAGCTAGTTTATTGTAATAAAGCATGCAAGGTGTGGGTCTATAAGAATGGATTTTAATGAAGCTCCTCAAATTGTGTTATGCTAATAGGGAATAGAGTGTGGCCACAGAGATTTCCTTTAAAGTCATTTTAAGTCTTTCACCACAGTCAATACTTACATATGAACAGAAAATGTTTTGACAAAGAGCAGGATTACTGACTGCTGTGTGTATGCTGTGCAGGTAGTTTGCTATTCGCAGCATGTTTCTCCTTATGGAAAAAAGCTACTTAAAAAAATTACATTATATCAGAATGCCTTGATCTGCAATCATTCCACAAGTCCAAGAGCTACTGAAGTCAATGAGGGCTTGGAGTGCAAATTTATGACTGTATCGAGCTTAATATGTGGAGAGTAGCATTTTATTTTGTAATGTCAAATATCACACAGCAATGGGATGACACAAATTTGAAATAAAACCTGATATCCCCCTTTGACAAGTGGAAATGAATTAAAAATACAGTATCAGAAGAGATCTTTTTGAGGCTTTGAGACATAAAAGGGAAACCTGCCACAGAATACATGAGATGTATCCATAATAAGCCCTGTAACATTTAAACCAACTTGTAAATGCCTTTCCAATGGCAGTGCTACCTTGAAAGTTGGTTTGAGAATTGGCTGATGTTGCTACTTTTGGGGAAAGAGATATTTAATATGATGGTGCAAAACCATAGGGGTCATATCTTTTTGTAAAGCACCCCCCTTTTAATCTAAAAACTTTATATAATAGACAATATAATTAAAATACTTGTAATGGCTTTCAGAGATAGAAGTTTTAAATGTTTTTATATTGTTTATATTGTTACTTGTTGAAATTATAGTTAATAAAACTGAGGCCCGGAGAATTAAGCAAACCATTCAGTGTCATTCAGCTATTAAATAATGAAGCCACCATTCTTCCTTGGTTTGTATAATTCCAGAGCCAATGCTTTTCTGCTACACAACTCTGTCTCCTCTTATTCATTAAAAACGTCACTTAAAATTGGCCTTAAAAGCAGCTTATAAAAGAAAATGAAGACACAGAAAATCAGTGAACCTTCACAGTTACACAGCATATACAAAATTTAGTTTTTTTTCAGTTTCAAGGGTGAAGCCACTCCTATCTGCTCCCTTCATCCCTCCATTAAGTGCTTCCCTGTTTTAAAACTATTTCTGTGCATTTATGTCCCAGGCACCATGCAGGAATTAACTCATTGAACCTCTGCAACAAATCTATGCAATATATATTCTATTCACAATATTATTATATATTATACTATTTAGTGATATATAATAATATTACAATAATATGTAATAATAGAATACATATCATATTATATACTACTAATAATATATATTTTATTATATAACATCTATATTATTAAATATATATTTTAATATAGGATATATATCATTAGGTTAATTAATATACATTAACATATTTATATATATTTATATGTGATATTTTTTTAAGTCATTAGATCATTTTATAAGAGGTGGAAATACAATTGCACATTTTAATTTTGGAGATATATGCAGAATTTTACATGCAATGTATATATTTACTATTTAGTTCTATCTTTTAAATACTAAGAAAAATAGCAAATCACCTACTTACTGCAGAAGAGCAAACATAGGAAAATAAGCATTTAGTGAAAGGTCTAGCCATCTTCTAAGCTTGAAAATCAGGGATTTTTAGCATTACATTTCAGGGCAGTAGTATTTGAAAGTCTGAATTTTAATTTTTTCAGAGAAGAAATTAAGTTGAGGAATTCCACTTGATTACAGATATTAAACTGTTGTTGGCAGTAGACTTTCCCACTCCTGTTATGCTTCATGAAATTGTATGCCTAAGTTCACCTTCTGGTGGGGGGTCCCAGAGGTAGCAGTTTGTTTTTCTATTTTTTACTTTTCTTTTTATTTTATTCCACAGATTGAACATCCAAATTTTGCTGAGATGCAGCCTCTATTTGCTCTCTCTCTGCAGCCTCTAAATATAAATAATAGTATATATTATATTACTAATAGTATATAACATACTATTAATATGCTAATTATTATAATTATTAATTATTCATATATTATAATACAATACACTATTATAGTATATATTTAGCATATTATACACTATTGTAGTATATATTTAGCATATTATAAAATACTTATAGCAATTATTAGTATTTTGTACTAATACAAATACTTATAGCAATTATTAGTACTAATACTAATACTTATAGCAATTATTAGTATTTTGTACTAATACATAATGGTAATATATTATGTATAATATATAATATACTGATAACATATGTTACAT
>PVKP010005719.1:0-87596 GCA_004027715.1 Plecturocebus donacophilus | reverse complement strand
TTCTTTTTTTCTTTCTTTTGCTGTTTCTTTCTCCTTTTCTCTCTTTTTCTAAAATCTCTTCCTCTTTCTTTCTCTTTCATTCTTTTTTTCTTTCTTTTGCTCTTTCTTTTTCTCCTTTTCTCTCTTTTTCTAAAATCTCTTCCTATTTCTTTCTCTCTTTCATTCTTTTTATTCTAAAAAAAAAATAAAAAAATAAAAAAATAAAGATTAATTGAGATAATGTATGAATACTTGGTTGCACAGAAAAGTTGCTTAAACATCTGAACTATTGTTACTACTATTGTTGTTTCTGTTATTCTACAGGCAGCAAATATAATAGAGGTCTTGAGATCTGAAAGGGGAAGAAGATGTTCTGACCTTCCCAAGATGGTGAATAAAACAGGATACAGTGAGCCTGGGGTTAGGACTCAGAGATTATTTAGAATTTCCATATTTTCCTCTACTGCATTAGAATTTGTTATATTGTATTTTATGAGACAACTCTCTTTTCCATCCCCTATTCTGGGTTGAGTAATTCCACTTAAGTAGGAATTATTTAGGAATCTATACTATGAAAATAATCATAGATTTGCACAGAGACTTAATAACAAAGCTTTTCCATGGAGCATTTTATTTGAAGGGAATGAAAGAAAATTGGGAATTGCTTAAAAACCCAACAGTCCAGGACTGATGAAATCAGACATTGTTATAAGACATGTCAGTTAGGTAATTAGGTGATACAATATTTGTTACCTAAAAAACAAACAGAGGTAGAACTGCCTCCAGATGTGGAATTTCAAAGTCTATCTCAGTTTCTTGGTGCTTCTTGTTTGGACCTTGATGTGTTGGCTTCATTCATAGGCTGGTAGCAAGATGGCTGCAGCATTTCCAGCATCATGTCGAGACAAAACAACCTCCAGGGGAAAAGATCTGCTCTTCCTTCTTAGAAGCTCCAACTGCTCCTCCTTTCCTGTGAATAATAGATGAAGTAAAAAAAAAAAGGCAGATTATAAAACTATAGGGCAAATTTCCCCACTTTTTTTCCCAAGAAATATTTGCCAATTTTGTTTGTTTTGCCTCCAGATGAACTTTAGAATTAGCTTATCAATTTTTATAAAACATCCCATTAAGCTTTGATTGGGTTATTTGGGATTTATCAGTTCATCTGGGGAGAAATGGACCCAATAGTTATTCTAATTGAGAATTAGTGGTAGCATTGTTTATACTATTGGAAAATAGGAAATAACTTTTTATCAATAGGAAATGGATGAATAAAACATAATATAGCCATACAACAGAATATCATACAGCAGTTAAAAAGAATGAGCTGGCAGCATAGGGTAGTACTAAAAGGTTTGATACCATTGATGTAAATTACAAAAAAAAAAAAAAAAAGAACACATAGTACAATACTCTCTACTGTTCACAAGTACATGCATATGTATGCAAAAACTATAAAAAGTCATTGGAAAGATTCATCAAATTTATGATAATGACTGCCTCTAGGGAGCATGGAAGAAGAACGAGGAAAAGGAGAACTTAACTGTATCTACAGTGTTTTATTTCTTTCATTTTAAAAATATTTGGAACATGGTATGCTGTGGGGGCAGAGAACTGGATGTTGGGGCAACAGCAGTGAGGGGGGAGAGTTTTGCTTTAAATGCCTTCATACATT
Organism: Plecturocebus donacophilus; assembly: GCA_004027715.1. Lineage (NCBI taxonomy): Eukaryota > Metazoa > Chordata > Mammalia > Primates > Pitheciidae > Plecturocebus > Plecturocebus donacophilus. The sequence goes on along the minus strand of PVKP010005719.1, from coordinate 85,942 downwards.
TTATAATCTGAATCATGTGAATTGTCTCACTGACTCAACATAAACAAAACCATAAAAAGACTCTAAAATGCAACAATAATCTATTCTCAGTTGTACTTTTATTCTCTATATTTTTTATATTGAAAAAAGAAAAATCTAGGTCAGGTGAGGTGGCTTACACCTGTAATCCCAGCACTTCGGGAGGCTGAGGCAGGCGAATCACTTGAGGTCAGGAGTTTGAGACCAGCCTGGCCAGCATAGTGAAACCCCATCTCTAGTAATAATACAAAAATTAGCTGGGCATGATGGCACATGACTCTAGTCCCAGCTACTTGGGAGGTTATAGTTCCAGCTACTTGGGAGGCTGAGGCAGAAGAATGGCTTGAACCCAGGAGGCAGAGGTTGTAGTGAGCCGAGATCATACCATTGCACTCCAACCTGGATGAGAGAGCAAGACTCCATCTTTAAAAAAAAAAGAGAAAAAACTAGCAATGTGCACCCAGGTAGTGGTGCAGATGGTGTCATTGGTGGCAGCTGGAGGTAGCTGAAGAAAAGGTGTAGGTATCCAGGGTTGGTGGAGGTTGTGTGTGCTACATCTCCAGTGTGATATGTGCTCTTAGTACTCTCTGTGTGAGCTTTGCACATGAATGTGTCCAATGTCAGATTCTGATAAGAGAAATCAAACAAATATAATTAAGGATAAATGCATAAGTCAAATACTGGTGGACAGGAATGGAATGAGTTGCTCTTAACTTTTTTCTTCATGCCAGCTCCTCCACAGGCTTGTCTACCAGTTTCCCCCAATCTAGACTGGTTTCCTATTGTTCTCAATCCAGACTTTTGTGCAAGAGTTTGGAGCTTGAGAAGAATGGACGTGCCTCAGAAGAATGTTTTGCACTCTGCTGTGTTCCTTGAGTAGTGATGCTTTGTGCTCTGATCTCATGAGTTTCCTCCCCATACACCACCAACATCTCATTTTTCCAAGATCACTTCCATACTAAATGACGGGATGGAAGCCAGGTTTTTCTTTACCTGCCCTTTGTTCTCTTAGCTTCCCACCCCATCCTCTTCCAAGAAAGGACCAGACACACAAGGTGGTTTTTCAGGAGAAAACAAGCTAGAAGCCTAGAAGAACATCCATTTCCCTGAGGTCAAGTGGCAGACAGGAGTGACAACAGTTTGTTCCTGGAGGCCTATGAAGAAAGAGGCCATTGAGGCACCAGGCTGGTGGGGATGGGAAGTATAAATGAAAGAGAGAGAGAGGGATCTTTAGGGAAGGAGAAAGAGGCAGTCCTGGGAGTTTTAGCGAACTGCTGCGGATACTCTTTAATATTTAAAAGAGACAAGAAAGAAGATTAAAAACTCCTGGGCTCTGCTTATTTAAACACAAGACTTCTCTAAAGCTGTAGTATAGAGACTTTATATGCATATGATTATAATGGGCTGACTCTACAGGGCATGCAGTGGTCCTGGGGCTTTCTGTGGGATTCATTTAATCACAAATGTAATTCCACAGCTCTGGAACTCGGAGGACCCTTGTGCCAGGGTTTCAGCTTTACTTCTGTGTAGGTCCGCTATGTGAACTACTGCTTCTTCCTTTCTTCAGAAGATGCCATTCCAAGAAAACCATGGGAGCAGAAAATAGGAAAGCAGAAAAACAGATGAAGCAAGTAGCTCTGTCCTTTGTGCATGGAGACAGCAGATCTATTAGTAGACGGGAGGAAGAGAAAAGGTGAGAAGAAAAGACACATGGCTGATGTGAAAAGGAAGAAAGTGGGTCTCTCAGCTCTTCCCTCCTTGTTTTTGCCCCTTTCCCAGTACCAAGCAATGTATTTTTTGGGGCCACATTCATCCCACCATAATTTAGAAGGATGCTCTTGCCGTGTTTGAAGACCACTTGAAAAAATAATTGTTGTTCTGCTATACTTACTAAGAATGACAAAACTATTTACATGCTGGGGATAGCATGCTAGAAAAATTGCTAAACAAACCGTATTTTTTCCTTCCATAAAATCAGAGTTGCAAAGAGCAATATATTAGGCATTTTCTTTGCCAAAGAACTTTAGCTATGATTTTCTGCTTCTTTAAAATTCATATTAATGATAGTAGATCCCAGGTTTCTAAGGGAAAGACTCTTTGCAACATCTTCTATATATACCCTGGGTGTTTCTGTGTTGAATTTACTTAAGATTTAGGCTCTACAGTTTGATCTCAATCATGTAAAAATATATAGCAAGAAGGCTCCTGGGACAAACACTGAAATGTTTATTATTAATTTTCTCTGGGCATTGACATTCTGGATGATTTTATTTTTTCATACTTCTTTCTATTTTCCATATATTTTACAATCTGTATTCATAGCTTCAAAAATAAAATAGTTGCTGTGAATAATCACTCTATGTAAGTATTTTATATGTCATATGATCACAAGGATATAAAAAATTTATGAAGCAAAGAGACTGGAAGTAGAAAATACCAAAATATTAACATTCTTATGGAGTTAGAATTCTTCTTTATTTTATAATTATTCTAAATGAACATGAACTACTTTCATAATAGAAAAAAAAATTATTTTAGGAAGGAATTTATTAAACTTGAACCAAATAAATGGCAAAAGGGTCAAGCCACTTAGCATTTTCTGTCTCACGGTGGCATTCGAGAATTTTTTTGAAAGGACATGTTTTCCCCTGATATCAATCTCAGGAGGTTGTAGGACATACCCTACACACCTCTAGCTTCCTTTAATAACTGATTTGAATGTATTATCCTCACATAGTTAGAAATTCTCTTCAATCTCACTGTGATTCAACTTAAAGCCAAAAATGCACTTCTACTTGACTTTTAATAAGTCTTATGGAAAGTGTAGCTGAATTAATGTCTAATTCCCTGTTACTGGGGAAATCCAGCAGGAATACTGGTCATATGCATATACCCTGGGAGATAGCCACGAGAGCTAGTCTTGACTGGACTGGGGAGGGGTCAGTGTTCTCAGGGGTCTGGAGGCTGACCACGATTAGAGGAAGAGCAGAATGAAACTGCAGACTGTATCTGAGAAGGAAGCCAAGTTTAATATCTGAAAAACAGTGTTAATGTCAGCTCCAAGGGAGAGGCAGAAATCAGAAAAGATGGTAAGAAGGAAGAGATAAATTAGAATTTAGGGTGGCAAAAAAATGCAGAAATTTAGTCAGGTAGACCTTGGCTGAAATTTCAGTTTGGCCACTTACCTAGCTTGGGCAGGTCACTTAACCTCTTTGATTCTTCATTTCTTCATATTTAAAATAGGTGTGACCCAGATATCATCTGAGGTCATCCTCTTCTTTGACCTTAGCTAAGACTGGCTTCTGGGTGAAGTCTGTGCCCTCTTCTACCAGTCAGGAGTAGGACCAATTGTGATTAATAGAGACTCAAAAATATTAGCTTGAAAAAGAGTTTTATTCTCTTCTCCAGCAAAGTCTGGCAATGGGCAGTCCAGGGCTTGCATGGTGGCTGTAGCTGTCTGGGAGTTAGGCTGCTCCCAGCTTTTCTTCCACCATCTCTAGAGTGAGGCTCCTGACCTCATCATTGCAAATGGAGTCTCAGCCATCACCCCATGCTACAAGCAGCAGAAAGAAAGAGAAGAGGAAGGTGAAAAGAAGAGAAGGGTGTACCCTATCTTTTATAGAAGTGGCCTATAAACAAGGCAGTCCCATCCATGAGAGGCCTGGCTGTTAAAGAGATTCCTTTATTGATCTGCAGTGGAATAAAAATATCCATCTTAGAGTGTGATTGTAGTATATAGGTCTGGCACAAAAGCAATTAGCAGGTAATCAAGATTTTAAAAATAGTAGTAAGCATATTATTGTTAAACTTACATTAATATAGTACTGAGAAACTGTAACTCACTTTTGTGAAATTCAAAACAGGCTGAGAGTCATCACTAAATTGCCATGGATGTGCTCTGTTGGGTGCTGGTTGGGTGATATGACAGGTGCGTTAGCAAGATCAAAAGTGCAAGGTCACACCCGGCAAATGTGACTGTTCGTAACTCCCTGTTCTTAGTCTTATTTCATCCTTTAAATGACTCTAAAATGTCATTCTTGTGTGAATTTCTTTTATATACAAATAATAATTGCTGAGATCTACTGAGGGCTAAATCCAGGATGGGGACAAAACTAAGCATGTTGTCTCACTGAATTCTCAATTTCTTATGGTCTTAGCAAAGTGAGGCTGTTGAAGATCAGAATATGTCACTTCAAAATATGAAGAATTATTGCACCGAAGACAATTAAGAAGAAACAGATGCAGGAACGCCTTCTACTTTCCCTTTATTTGCCTAAAAGCAGGACTTAGATTTACAAAGACGAAAGGTATTTCACCCCCTTCTCTACCAGGAAGAACAAAGCTTAACCACTGAAGACAGCTTTAGGCCCTCATCAGCCTAAAGATGGCACCAGAGGAATCTGTTTCAGCAAGCTCTACTAACTAATCTTTATCTGCCTGTTATTTGCTTTCCCCCAAGTTGTTGCCTCCAGAGACTCAAGTTCCTTTTCCTTTGTTTTGTCCTTTCTCTAAAACTTTACTGTTCTTTGCTGAAGATGCTGTATCATCTGGAATTCAAAACCAACACCTCTTTGAGAACTACTCATTTTCTGGTATCTCCTATGTCTATATGAAATATACCAGTTAACTTGTTTTTCTCTTGCTGCTGTCTTTGGTATTTTGGGTCCATTCAAAGTAATAACCCATGGGAGTTATTATTTTTCCCCTACAGTCTGTTCAACGTTCCATGCATGGAATTGAGTGTTAGAAAGAGGAAGTCAATTTTTTTTTAATATCACACAACTGGTAGGACTTAGAGATCAAAACCAATCTTTTAGCATGAAGGTGATGCTCTATGTCCCCTAAGAATCCTTGTCATTGTTCTCAATAAGGATTATATCTGTGTGGGTCCAAGAACACCCCTCAATACCGGTGTTCCCAAATGTGAACGTGAGCTTAGCTTTGTAAAGTTTAGCCTCTCCCAAGCATCAGATGCATTGAGCCCCACAGGTAGGTTCTTGCTGCAGATACTTAGTTCAACAGTGGCTTTTACACTTTGCCTATTAGTTCCAGTTTCACTTTTGAGTGGTTTGAAAAACTCTTCTACTGCTGTTATCTACTTCATATACATTGTTTCTTTCTAGCTTGTCAATTAGGTCTAGCATATTCTATGCATTAACACAATTTCCCCCTAATGCCTCAACTTACATTTTTCAAAGGACATTTGGGAGATGGAAATCTCTTCAGTGTATTTTTCTGTAAGGACAATTCTTTACAATCTACTCTTTATTTTTCAGGGTCTTTTTCTTCCTCTTAATAAATCACTGATTCCTTAGCTGATGTCATTTCTTCGCTAAATATAAAACCAACAAAAAACTGAAAAACAGCAACAAAAAACCATGAAAATGTGACTAGCAAACAAATGTAATCTAAAACTAGCAAATAAACATGCAAACATATTCAATCTAGCTTGTAATCAGATAAATGCTAGTTTTAAAAGTATAAGGAGGTACTTTACTTGTTTATTGTGTCAATAAAAATTATTTATAATTGATAATATCAAATATTTATAAAATTGTGGTGAAATTGGTATTCTTTACTCCAGTGAAAATGATTTAGCTTCTAGAAAACAACATCTCACTATGTAGAAAATGCCACAGAAATGTTCGTAAGTGTTGATCTAATAGTCCCGTAGCTAGCAATGTTTCACAAGTAACTAATATGAAAGGGAAAGCTCATATACACAGACATGTTCATTTTAGTATTATTTATTTTAAAAAGCCAAAAACGAAATATCTGCTTGTAAGAGAATGTCTAAATAAACGTGATATCTTTAATTCTGGAGTATTATACAGTCATTACATATATGTAGTTATGTGCTTATGATTAAATATTTAAAGAAAAGAAACTAGTGTGTAGGCATACCATAATTATAACAATATGTAAAAATCAGAATACATTTTTAAAGAAATTGATTTAGAAAATACTCATTACAAAGGCTTAGCACAAGTATATTTCCATTAGTAGCTTTCCATGGGTGCTAAGTGAAGTAATTTTGTGAAGTATAGCTTGTTATTTTTGTTGATTATGACACTTCTTTAGGCTTTAGTATCACTCCTTGGAATTAGAGGTAAATAATTGGAGCTGATCTGCACAGAAATATGGCCATAATCTAGAAGACATCAAATCTGAGGGACACTAAATATGTGACTGTGGCAGATCTTAGACCCCATCCAAGCTCTAAATTTTCACTGTCATCAAAAGTTTGCACGGGTAATACATTGTTGCATTGAAGGAATGTTATGCTTTTGCTAGACCAAAGCTTCAGAGTCAGGCAGCAGGGGTAAAAACTCCATGTACACACTCTTCAGAGCTTAGTGTGACTTTCATGGACTAACCATGTAGAATTGGCTTAAAGGAGAGAATCTTCTTGCTCAAAGTCTCGTCAAACACACATCATCCCTTTGTGTCTCGACATCTAGCAGAGCCACCCATTGAGGCTCTTGGCTTTTACACTGCTAGATGATACTATCAAATTCTAATTCTCCTAATTCGAAAATTTTCCTGCCATTGTCTCCCACTCTAGAATTTATTTCAAAGTGTCAACCTAAAGAAAGAGGCTCAGGCACAAAATATTAAAGAGTTTATTTGAGCCAGAATGAGGGCAGCCACCCAGGAAACACTTCCAACTTGCCTTGGGACATGCTCCATTGGCTTTTGTTAAAAGCAGGGTTTATTTTTATTTTATTATTTAAAAATTTTATTTATTTATTTACTTTAAGTTCTGGGGTACATGTACAGATCGTGCAGGTTTGTTACATAGGTATACATGTGCCATGGTGGTGGTTTGCTGCATCCATCGCCCCATCATCTACATTAGGTATTTATCCAGGGTTTTAAAGGCAAAAGGGAGCAAGGAGTGGGCAGAGACAAAGCAGTTTGACAGGCATTCCCATTGGTTTACAGAAATAACACTAGCTAGTGATTGGCTATACATTGTTGAACTATAAGGTATGAGTTATAGTGTCCATTGCATGGGATTGTTGGATTAGGTTATGGCTGCTTGGTGTCAGTCTCTCTGGAGCCCACATAGCAAGGAGCTTCAGGAGGTGATTGCTTAGCTCAGGGAAGTGAGATGTGCCTAAAGTCACATTTCAATTCCTCCCTGGGCCTGATCATTTAAGAGGGGTCTCACATTCCTCAGAAAAAGCATTTCTTTTTTTTTACTCAAGAGGAAACATAGAGGTACTTGAATGACAATTTGATTGGCACACATTCTGGATACTGTAATTGGCCTAAATCAAATAAAATATACACAAAAGGCATGTGGCCAGGGGTATTTTTAAAATGATTCAAATTGATACCAAACATTTATTTTCCATTTAAGTTTCAAATTGCAAAAGTGTGATAGGGAACCTATCCATTTAGGGGAAAAAACTTTTGCGACATCTTGTAAAATATATGCATTGAAGAAAAAAATTGAATAGGCTAAAACAATCGAGTTATAGTTGTGAATTTGAAACCGTTTATTTTAATTTTTAAAACTTTCTGAACTAATATATCTCTGTTTTGCTTTGTTTTTTTTTGACAGTATCACTCTGTCACCCAGGCTGGAGTACAGTGGCGTGATCTCAGCTCATTGCAACCCCCACCTCCTGGGTTCAAGGGATTCTTGTACCTCAGCCTCGCAAGTACGTGGGATTACAGGATTACAGGTGCATCCACCACTCCTGCTAATTTTTTGTATTTTTATAGAGGGGTTTTGCCATGTTGGCCAGACTGGTCTTGAATTCCTGGTCTCAAGTGGTCCACTGGCCTCAGCCTCCCAAAGTTCTGGGATTACAGGTATAAGCCACCATGCCTAGCCTGAACTATGTATTATTTCTACTGAATAAAAGTGAAAACAATTCAAGTTGATCCTTAAGAAACCCAAATACCTCCTATTTGTATTATCCGCAGTTATAAAAATCTATAAAAATGTATAGCACCTTTGAAAAAATCAAAGAGTTTTCAAAATATGAAGATTTTTTTATTACTGAGGATATTACAAAATTGGTGCTATACATTTAAAAAGCCAAGCTTAAAAGCATTTCTCAAAACTATTTTGGAAGAAGGCAGTATCAAAAGAGTAAATGTATAGGCTTTAATGAGGACAAATTCGTGGATTTAACCACATTCTATGCATTTGTTTCAAAAGCAAGTATATTTTTTATAGGTTCCTCTTATGCACGGAATTATCTAATTTTCTTTTAAAAGAAGGAGTGTTTTGGTTAACTACTGTTAGAACAATGCTGCATGAGATCTTAGCGACATACTTCAGTAAGCATCTAATTAGCTGATGGATGGGTCGGCTGGGCATCTGTTGGCTCATCTGGGCCAGGCTCAGCTGGATATCTCTGCTTCAAGTTGCAGCAACTGGGGTGGCCCTGCTTCTGTAGGTCTAGGCTAAATCAGCTCCACATATCTCTCATTCTCCCTGGTGCAGCCATCTAGTGGGACAAGTTCTTCTCATGGTGATACAACAGAGCAAGAAGACAGACACATTCAAATTTAGACTTTGAACTGTTGGTGCTTTCCTCCTGCCATTGATGAAAGAAAGCCACGTTGTAGAGCCCAACATTAAAGCCAGGAAATACATTCTGCTCATGATGAGGTCATGGCAAAGAAGGGGTAAAGAACCGAAACTGATGATTAAATCCACCTCGAGAGGGTGAAAAGATGTCATAAAGCTAGAAAATGGTCCGATGGCAAATTGGGTACCCAAATTGGAGGGGGTGATTGTGACATTGTGATTTAATAAGAAATATGTATCTATTTGGTCTCTGCCCCTGGTTCCTGGTGCACAGCTTCCAACACCCTTGAAATCTCTGCAGTGATGAGTGTCTTTTGTATACAAATGAGGTGACTGGTGGCTGGGGTCCCCTCGATAGCTTCAGGATGGAGCAGATCACCAGAAAGACATGGCATGAATAGGGGGTTGGAAGCTTCAACCCATCCCTCTCCACCCCCTGGAAGAAGAAAGGGGCTGAAGGCTGAGTTAATGCCAATGATATAATCAACCATACCTATGTAATGAAGTCTTCATAAAACACAAAGGACAGGGTTCAGGGAGTTTTCAGGTTGCCGAACACTTGGAGGTGTCTGGTGGGGGCTGTGCCCAGGGAGGCATGGAAGCTCTGTGCCCCTTTCCTCATACCTTTTCCTGTGCATCTCTTTCATCTGGCCGTTCATCTGTATTCTTCATAATATCCTTTATAATAAATGGGGCTGAAAACATAAGTAAAGTGTTTCCCTGAGTCCTGTGAGCCTTTCTAGCAAGTTAATTGAACATCAGAAAGGGTTGTGGGAACCCAGGTTTATAGCTGGTTAGTCAGAAGCACAGGTCATAACTGGGGCTTGCAATTGGCATCTGAAGTGGGGTGGGGGGGAGTCTTGTGGGAATGTGGCCTTAAAATGCAAGGTCTGGTGCTATCTCCAGGTAGTAGAAGAATTAAGTTATAGGATATCCAGTTGGTGTCTGATGGAGAATTGCTTGGTTTGTGGCAAACCCAACACACACCTGGTCATGGAGCCTTCTGATATGGTTTGGCTCTGTGTGCCCACCCAAATCTCATCTCCAATTTTCATCTCCATGTGTCCAGGGAGGGAGGTGATTGGATCATGGGGGTGGTTCCCCCATGCGGTTCTTGGGATAGTGAGTGAATTCTCACAGGATCTGATAGTTTTAAAAGCGACCGTTTTTTTCCCCCTGCACTCTTACCCTCCCTTCTGTTGCCTTGTGAAGAATGTGTCTGCTTCCCCTTCGCCTTCCATCATGATTGTGTTTCCTGAGGCCCCCTAGCCATCCATGCCTCCTGTCAAGCCTGCGGAACTGTGAGTCGATTAAACTTCTTTTCCTTGTTAATTACCCAGTCTCAGGTAGTATTCTTCATAGCAGTGTGAGAACATACTTATACACCTTCTGTGCTGCATTGAGTGAGCACATGAACATAGGAAAAACCAATCTCTCGCAGTGATCATTGGAGCAGTGGTCATTCTGCTGGCCTTTTCTTCAGCTGACTGATTGTCCTGACTCTTTTCCTCTCCTTGGTCAGCTTGGGAATTCATGGGCAGCAACTTACGGAAAATAGAGTGGTTGTCTTATACTGAGTCCTTCCATTTGACCAAAGCAGTACAAGTCTTTTGAATACTGTTCCAAGTAAAAGTTTTAGAAAAAGATATATAGATTTTCTTTTTCCAGTCCAAAGGAAGACCAGCCTGTGCCAGGCTAAGAGTGTTTGAAGGATCTTGGTTGCCCAAACAGAAACACACACAGTTGTCTGCTTTCAGATCAATGCTAGTGAAGAGAAGAGTGTTTGTGCCCCACAGCAAAGGAATATGAACAAAAGAACTTCACTGGCTTTCTCCATCACCTAATTTGACTTTGATTTCCAATTTTAAAAAAGGAGCCCAAAGTTAGTCCCTATGAAGTCAAATATGACAATAGAACAGCTACTACCTCAGTACAGATGGCAATTTTTCTTAGAGGACTTATGAAGAAAGAAGGGGATCTTTTCTCTCTAAATAAAAACTGCTCATTTAAGATCTTTTTTGTTTTTTCTTTTGAGACAGAGTTTTCACTCTTGCTGCCCAGGCTGGAGTGCAATGGTGCCATCTCGGCTCACCGCAACCTCTGCCTCCTCTGTTCAAGTGATTCTCCTGCCTCAGCCTCCCCAGTAGCTGGAATTACAGGCATGCACCACCACACTCAGCTAATTTTGTATTTTTAGTGGAGACAGGGTTTCTCTACATTGGTCAGGTTGCTTTCGAACTCCCGACTGCAGGTGGTCTGCCTGCCTTGGCCTCCCAAAGTGTTGGGATTACAGGCGTGAGCCACTGCGCCTAGCCATTTAAGATCTTTTCTCCTCAAGAGCTTCTACTCTACTTAAGAAGCTGCTAGCATCTTGATTGTTGAAAATTCTAGATTAAAAGCAAATTAAATGAATACAAAAAAAGGTAAATTCTCTAGATGATAAGACAGTTGTACCTTAGCCAGATATCATAAATCTTCTCATTCTAAGAGAATAAAATTTCAAGTTCCGGTCATGGTGCTGACTGACTCAGTGGCTTTGAGAAGTATTTTAGAATCTTTTAGCCTCAGTTTGCTTTTCTGTAAAGAGAGAGAGGCCAGCTGCAGATGTTACTACGTGGTTGGCTTCCTTTGTGGGAGAGTGGGTGCTCATCATAGACCAGGGGCTGGTCTTCCATTTTGCAAGTAGAGAAATGTTGAAAACAAAAACAGACTAAAACAAATGCATGTAGTAGTGTGCTTTCGAAGGTGGTCTCTAGAGTCAGACTGTTTGATGGGAATACAGGCTCTATCGCTAGTTAGTTGTGTGACCTTGGACCAGTTACACAAACCCTCTGTGCTTCCATTTACACATGTATTATATGTATAAAAATACTACCTACCTTGTAGGGTTGTTACATAACGTATGCAAAATGGTTAACCCAAGGTTGGTTTATGATAGGTGCTCAAGAATTTTTTTTTTTTTTTTTTTTTTGAGATGGAGTCTTGCTCTGTCGTCCAGGCTGGAGTGCAGTGGTGCTATCTCAGCTCACTGCAACCTCCGCCTCCTGGGTTCAAGCAATTCTCCTGCCTCAGCCTCCCAAGTAGCTGGGATTACAGGTGTGTGCTACCATGCCTGGCTAATTTTTGCATTTTTGGTAGAGACGGGGTTGTTGGCCAGGCTGGTCTCGAACTCCTAACCTTAAGCAATCCACCTTCCTGAGCCTCCCAAAGTGCTGGGATTACAGGTGTGAGCCACTAGGCCCGGCCGATGCTCAAGGAATGTCAGGGCACATTCAACTACTTACCTGGCAGCTCCCTTCCTCTTTCTTAAAATCATGTTAATTTTGTTCATGTTTCCACCCCTCCTCCATGCAGCCCTTGAACCTCAAGAGAGGCTAATTGACCTTAGCTGTAAGGGGGGGTCCTGATTAGTCAAAGCCAGTCCTTCTCAAACTCTTGTGTCATCAGAATAATCTGAAGGGATTGTTACACACAGGTACGTGTGTGCGTGCACATGCACGTGCATGCACACACACACACACACACACACACACACACACACAGCCCTATTTTTTTTTTCTGGACCACCCCTCTAGTGGGTGTGAGATGGGGTTGAGAATGTTTTCTAGTAAGTTCCCAGGTGAGGCTGATGCTGCTGGTTTAGGAGCCATTCAGAGAACCTCTGGTTTCATCCAGTCCTGATGTCAGACCCCCCGCCTTGCATGGTTGGTCTAGTACGACAGCAGAAGAAGCTTACCAGGGGCTTCGAGGGAAGGAGCTTTTAATAGTTAAGAGAGTGATGAGATTCAGGATATGCTATTCTGAAAAATGGCACCTTGGCATTTCAGAAAACAGCAAAAGCAGGAAGGTCTCTCTCTCTCTTACAGTCTCTCCCCCTTCTTCCCTGAAGCAGGCCATAAAACCTAGCTGACCTTCCCCTGAAAGTAGGTCAGAAAATCCTCATTTCAGATAAAGGGCTTCTTTCCCTATACTTAAAGGAAAGAAATGTCGTCCTCTCCAAAGACACAGAGACACCGAGAAGAATCTGAACAAATAGTTTTTGCTGAGTTCCTCCAGTTTATTACCATGGGATCACACCCTTCTGTTCCCCAGCCACCCTTCTGCAGTCTAACTGTCCACAAAAATACAGTCTTCCTTGTTTCTTTGGGTCTTCACTTCTGCAGGCTCCTGTGTAGCCTGAAATGTATATTAAATAAATTTGTATGCTTTTCTCTTGTAAATCTTTTTTATTTTTTGTTATAGGGGCCTTTAAACTGCCTTTGCAAAATTATGACAATGAGAAATCTAATATAACTGACTATCTTGTTTCTAATTTCACAAGCTAACAGTTTTTGCTCATTCCTATATGTAGGCTAACCTAACTTTGGAAGAAATTTAGTTTATTAACTTTAGAGCAAGGATGATAATAGCCTCTGACAAAAAAAAAGTCTGGAAGTGAGTGGATGTTGTTTCCATGGTTGTTTTTCTTTTTCTTTCTTTCTTTTTTTTTTTTTTAACTAAACATGTAGTATTGGTTTGTGTCTTTAAAGATTTATGTAAATGGCAAGCCTGTAAATACAGATCATTGTACAGAGCATCTTGTACTTTGTTTTTATCCATCGACATCTTCTCAGGTTTTAGTTGATTGTGGAGGGGCTTCAAGATGGCTGAGTAGAGGCATCTCTTACTCGCCTCTTCTACTGAGAAGAACCAAAATAGTGAGCAGATAATCACACTTCAAATAGATCGTCTAAGAGAGAACACTGGAATTCAACACAGAAATGACAGGAAACACCTAAAGCAAGGAAAGAGAGGGAAGAGAGGAAGCCTGTTTGGCCAAGATCAGCTGGGAGCTGGGAGAGACTCCTCAGTGTGGGGAAAGGTAAATGAGAGATCCCCAGTGGTCCCCATTCCCACCATGAACCCCTGCAGTCCTACCATGGGAGAGCCTCTCAACCCCAGTGGCTCTAAAAGTAACATGGTGGCTCCCTGGAAACCGTGGGAAGGCACTGCTCTAGAGACAGAGCTCATCCTGGGTCCCACACATTGCTAAGCAGTGGTCTGATGGTGCCATGTTAAGAGCCCAGCCCCCACTGGACTGTGTTTTGCCTGGCAACTGGGATGAGGCAGTAATCTTGCACCACCCCACCCTCCCTGGTCCCCTGCAGAGGGGCAGCTGTGCGTTCTTATATACCCCAAGGGCAAATTCCACTGCCCATAGCTGCTGTGGCTGCAGACTGCAGGTGGTTGAGGCACAGGGGGAAGTCCTTGCTCCCTGGCTGCCTGCCTCCACCTGAGTATTTTGCTGGTTATGGCTCACCCTACCCTTGCATACCACAGTCAGTGTCTATATGTACCCCCAGGGTGCCCGGCCTGGCTCCACCTCCTCCAGTGTCTGGACACCAGAGCACCTCTCCACCACTAGTGGCACCTGAGCACTCCTCCTGGGGTCTGAGGTTGGGCCCACTCAACCTGCTGCTACTACCATAACTGCCACTGATCTGCATGTGCCACATGTGGGTCTGGGGACTGGCCACTTGACCTGTCACAGCCACTGCCAACACCACTGTGGACCACTTGGGTTCCTGAGGGATGTCCGTCACTGCTACTGCCATCACCCATGCCACACCCACTGCCCAGGAGCTTGGGAACCTGCTCACATGCCTGGCCCACTGCTGCCATTCCCGGGAACAAGCCAACTGGAAGCCCAAGAATCAGCCTATCTGGACCTGCTAACAGCAGTATGTATGCTGCCCAGGGTCCCAAGTACAGGCATGCTCAGCCCACTGCTGCCACCGCTGCGGCCTGAAGACTGGCCTACCTGGTGTCCCAGTCCCCAGGAAACCTTCTTCACAGTCTCCACTAGCAACTGCATCCTGTCGTCGTGGAAATCACAGACACCACTGATGCTGTTTATAGCCAAAAAATTCTACAAAGACTAATCGTCAGGGAAATGCAAATCAAAATCACAGTAAGATATCATCTTACCCTAGTTAGAATGGCTATCATTAAAAAGACAAAAAAAATTCCCCTGAAGTTGGCAAGGATGTGGAGAAAAGGGAACACTTATACACTGTTGGTGGGAATGTAAATTAGTACAACCACTGTGGAAAACAGTTTGAGATTCCTCAAACAACTAAAAATAATCATCAGGGAAATGTAAATCAAAACCACAATGAGATACCGTCTCATACCAGTAAGAATGGCTGTTATTAAAAAGTCAAAAAACAACAGATGCTGGTGAGGCTGTGGAGGAAAGGGAACACATACACTCTTGGTGGGAATGTAAGTTAGTTCAGCCACTTAGAAAGCAGTTCAGAGATTTCTCAAAGAACTTAAAACAGAACTAACATTTGACACTGCATTCCCATTACTCGGTATATATCTGAATTAGTTTGTTCTCACATTGCTATAAGGAAACACCTGAGACTGGGTAATTTGTAAAGAAAAGAGATTTAATTGGTTCACAGTTCCAATGGCTGGGGAGGCCTCAGGAAACTTACAATTATGGCAGAAGGCACCTCTTCACAGAGCGGGAGGAGAGAGGATGAATGCCGAGCAAAGAGGGAAGCCCCTTATAAAACTATCACATCTCGTGAGAACTCTCTCACTATCATGAGAACACTATGGGTGAAACCGCTCTCATGATTTATTTACCTCCACCTGGTCCTGCCCTTGACATGTGGGGATTATTACAATTCAAGGTGAGATTTGGGTAGGGACACAGAGCCAAACCATATCAATAATGAAAAAAAAAATCATTTTACCAAAATCACATGCATTGCCATGTTCATTGCACACTATTCACAATAGCAAAGACATGGAATTAACCTAGGTGCCCATCAACGGTGGATTGGGTAAAGAAAATGCGGTATACATATACATACTACAATACTACAAAGCCATAAAAAAGAAAAAATTATGCCCTTTACAGTAACATGGATTCGGCTGGAGGCCATTATCCCAACTGAAATAACACAGAAACAGAAAACCAAATACTGCATATTCTCACTTACAAGTAGGAGCTAAATATTAGGTACTCAGGGGCATAAAATGGCAACAATAGAAACTTGGGACTACGAGAAAGACAAAGAAGAAGGGGGCAAGGGTCGAAAAACTTTTTATTTGGTACTATACTCAGTACCTGGGTGACAGGATCATTGGTACCCAAGCCCCAGCATCATACGGTATACCCAGGTGACAAACCTGTGCATGTATGCACTCAATCTAAAAGAAAAATTAAAACCCTGAAAATAAAACTGCCATATGATCCAGTCATCCCAATACTAGGTATTTATCAAACAAAGAAAAAGAAATCAATATATCGAAGAGATATCTACACTCTCGTGTTTATTGCAGCACTGTTCACAATGCCAAAATGTGGAATCAACTTAATTGCCTACCCGTGGATGAATGGATAAGGAAAATGTGGTATAAACACAGTAAAATATTGAAAAAGAATGGAATCCTGTCATTTGCATCAACAAATGAATGGCTGAATGGAACTGGAGACCATTAGGTTAAGTGAAATAAACCAGGCACAGAAAGGTGGGAAGGGTGTATGTGTGGGTCTTGACAGGGGATGGAGAAAGGTTGGTTAATGGGTAGGTACAAAGACACAATTAGATACAAGAAATACATTCTAAAGTTTGATAGCAGAGTAGGGCAACTCTAGTCAACAACAGTATTTTCAAAGTAGCTAGAAGAGTGAACCTGAAATGTACCCAACACATATAGAAATGATAGACACTTGGGTGATGGATACCCTAAGTACCCTGACTTGATCATTGCACATTCATGCATGTAACAAAATTTTGCATGTACCCCTAAATACGTACAAGCATGACATATTAAAAAAAATCCAAAGAGATTTAGTTTATTGTAATAGCTTAAAGTGTTTCATTTTAGGAGCAGACCACATTTTCTCATCCATCCTGATAAGCATGTAACTGCTCTAGGGTAGCTACGCAAAGGTGGAACTGCTCCTCTGATAGTGGTATGCGTCAGCTCAGCAGCTTGCTAGGTAGAGCAGAATTGCTCCCCAAAGGGCTGCAGCAATTCGTCCTCTTACTAGGAACATGTGAATTTCCATTTCTCACATCCTTGCTAACAATTTGTATTAATACACTTATTATCTTAAAAAGTTTTTATAAAAAGACATTGTGAAAAAATAGACTATACCTCCTCCACTAGTTTTTAAGGCTTTTTTTTTTTTGGTCATAAACCAAGTCACAATATGTAAACCCAAGGTTTCTGGGCTCTCCATTCTGTTCCAGTTGCTTCCTTGCTCTATGATAGGACTTTAAAATGAATCCTGACATCTCTAAGTGATAGTTTTTCTTCTTCAAAATCGTCTTGGTTATTTTTTGCCCTTTCTTATTCTATAGGAATTTCAGCATCAGCTTGACCAACTCTGTGAAAAACCCAGGAGGATTTGACTGCAATGCATTGACTTTGTTGATTAATTTGAAGAGAATTGCCAACTTAAAAATATTGAGTCTTTCTTACCCGTGAACATGGTGCATCTTTCCATTTTTTTCAGATTTAAAAAAATTTACAACCTTCAGTAAAATTTTATGCTGTTTTCATGATGTTAATACATATCTTTTGCTAGCTATGTTCCTAGGTACCTTATATTTTTGTTGCTACTGTGACTGATACAGTTTTTAAATTACATTTTCTAATTGGATGTTGCAGGTGCATAGAGATGTTACTGATTTTTGTATATGACTTTATATCCAATAAGCTCTTACTGCTTTTAATAGTTTATATATTCTCATAGATTTTTCTACATGGACAATACTATTATCTGTGAATAATGACTGTTTTGATTCTTCTTGTCCAATTTTTACGTCTCTTTTTTCCTCCCTCTGGTCTTTGCTTTAGCTAAGACATCCAGGAAAGTGCTGAATACAAGTGGTGTGTTAATGGACATCCTTATTCTTTAAAATGCAATGTTTTAAACCTTTTACTACTTAGCATGATATTTGCCAAAGGTTTTTGGTAAATACCTTTATCAAGTAAAGAAAGTTCCCCTGAGTGCTGGTGTCTAAGAGTTTTTATAATAAGTGGATATTGAATTTCACCTAGTCTTCTGCATTTTTGGGATTATCATATAGATTTTTTTCTTTTATCAATTAGGATTGTGTATTACCTTTATTGATTTTCTAACATTAAATCATCTTTACATTCCTGAGACAGGCCTTAGTCAGTCATAGGGTGTCTATTTTTAAATGCCTCAGTGCATTTATTTGCTAATAAATTATTTAAGTCTTTTACTATCTATGTTGGTAAGTGAACTTGGCCTGTAATTTTCTCTTTTTATATGATCCTTTTCCAGTTTTGGGCACTAAGTTCATTAACTTTATATGATAAACCAGGGAGTTTTTCCTGTCTATATGCTTAGTAACAGTTTGAATGAGTTAGGAAACACTACTCCTTGAAGGTTTGAAATATACTTGTATCATCATTTCAGCTCTTATTTGGGGGTTAGGAAGAGCATCGGTTGTTAATTACTGGATCTAATTTTTTAAATAATCATATGTATTCATATTTTTATGTTTCTTATGAGAAAATTTTGGCAATTAAATTTTTAAAAAATGCATGCCTGTCTGGGTTTCAAATTTATTGGCATCAAGTTGTGCATAGTATTCTTAAGATGCTTACAATTTCTAATATGTCTGTAATTACGTGTCTTTTCTCAAGTCTAATGTGGATACTTTGTACTTTAGTTCTTTTTCTTATTCAGTCTTACTAGAGGATTAGCTTGTTTCTGGTCACTACAAAGATTCAGGCTTTTGCTCCATTGATCATCTTTTATTTTTATTTTTTTATTATATGACGAATTTCTACCCTTAAATGTTTTATTTCCTTTCTCCTACTCCTTCATTTGAGTTTACTGTTTTCCTTTTTCTAATTTTTTGAATCCAATGAAGTTCATTACTTTTTAAAAATTTTCTAAGACTAAATGTATTCAATATTCTCATGAAAGTTGTGATTTTAAGTATCCAATAGTATAAAAAGTACAAAACAGACCTGTAGATTTTGAATATATTGATACAAAATGCATGACTACATGCAGTATATCCTACAAGTAAAGGAAGGTAGAAGGTGAAAAAGAAGACTATGGCTGAGGTCTAGTAATAAATGAATAAATACAGATGCAGAGATGATTCACACTATGGAATAGCCTACCACCAGTACTGCAGCCAAAATAGACAAACTTTTTTTTCACAGTAACTCTGGGGGGAGGATAAAAATGGCTGGACTCTTGTAATTCACCTCAAAGACTGTGGGAGAGCCAACCCAAGTCACTATGTAGTCTGTGCATGTGGTGGTTTGTAGCATGTAGTTTTTTCCAAAAGGAGGAAATATAAAATATGTTTCAATTAAGTATAAAACTATAGGGTGCCTGTAAAAGGTGGCACATTCCTTATTGTTATACTTTCCAATTTTAAAAATCCTGTTTAAAAGATAAGCACTGAGTTATGTTATTATAAGGCAGGCAAATGCTTCTTCCTCATTATGAGAAGTCTAAACTGGTGACTTTTTTTTCCTGAACATTTAGAAAAGAGGCAGTAAGAGTACTTTGGTTTGGGTTCAAGTGAGAGGCTTTTGATGAGCATTTTAGAATTGAAGAGCCCCAAGTTCAGGATATCTCAATGTTCAGAAAGCCTGACTAAAAGAAGCCAAACCAAAACCAGTCCACTTATCATTAACACCACATCTCTTTTCTTCTAGTAAATTTCACTTAAAATATAGAGTGGAAGAAAACCCTAATGGGCTAAAACAAGTCAAACACCCACTCTTCACAGACAAAACCTTCACAAAAGTCAGCTGAAGTAATCCAGACCTAAAACTGACTTGTGCAGATTTTCAATGAAGTCATCAAGCAGTCATGTAACACAAACGAAAGTCAATTATTTACACACTTGGCAATTCCTCTTAGAACTGTGCCCCAAGAAGGATTAGCCTTTGTTTTGGGCCATCCTGAAGATTACACATTTGATTTTTGCAATAGTTTACCTTTTTAGTTTGTTTGTTTAATTCAGGCAGAGTCTCACTCTGTTGCCTAGGCTGGAGTGCTGTGGCCTGATCTTGGCTCACTGCAACCTCTGTCTCCTAGGCTCAAGCGATTCTCCTGCCTCAGCCTCCTGAGTAGCTGGGATTACAGGTATGTGCCACCACGGCCACGTAATTTTTGTATTTTTAGTAGAGACGGGGTTTCACCATGTTGGCTGGGCTGGTCTTGAACTCCTGACCTCCAGTGATCCACCCGCCTTGGCTTCCCAAAGTTCTGAGATTACAAGCGTGAGCCACCACACCCGGCCTCTGACAGTTTAACATTTTTAATAGAATGTGTTCTCTATTATGTGGTAATGCTTTGGTACTGTTCACATAGGGTCTTGCAGAGGAGCACTGATTCTGCTTTAGAAGTTTCATAAAAATTAAAATATTTATCAAATATTAATATGAAGAGAGGTAGCACAGGATGCAACATATACTGTCATCTTTCCTTTTTGTATATTTAGAAATTATTTTTTCCTTTAAGCTATTTACAACAGAAAGCAGAGTTTACAGGTTTGAATCATTGGAACTTTGGCAAGACCTTAATATTTCAAAATGATTAACAACAACCTCTAGGGTCAAGTCCATGTTACTGAGTTATGACAAATTATTATCATGAGAGAAAACAAGTGTAGCCAGCCACCTTAAAAAATGCCCCAACCACTGCTTCTCAATATAGAAAGACTCAAACTACATACTGTTTAGCATATGCCAAATCCCATCTCTGTCCCCTGAAATTCCCCTAGTTTCATTCATTAGAAGGGTATTAAAAAAAGACTTTTAGCAGCATTCGGATTTCTTGTGAAATATCTGGCATCTTAAATATCACATACAATTTTTTTTGTTTTTGTTAAGCTAGACATCAATTTCAGAATCTGTGGGAGTGGGGATGAAATAACCCATTCAAAAGTATTCTAGAAGTTGTTTTCTGGCTAAGTAGCAGGTATCCAAGTAAAAATAGGAGGGACAGTTAGCTGCTTTGTGGTCTTTTCAAAGTTTACATTGTTTTTTTGTTCCATGTTTCTACTCCTGAGTGAGAAGGGCAGAGGCTCTGGTCCCCGCCCCTCTGGTTTCTTGGTAGTTGCTTTCATATTCCTGCAGCAAGGCTTGAACAGATGTGTGTTGATGAGGACTTCCCCAAAATGGTCTTTATAAATAATCCCACAATGTATCTTCTGTGTTTTTCAGTCCCTGAGATCTAATAAGGAAGACAGCTGGTGTTCTGGTAAACCAGAAGCCATCTCCATAACTGAGCCATCGTCTGACTGGTCGCTGCAACAGGGAGGCACTTGAGGTGGTACTGTGAGCGTCCTCACTGGGACCTTTACCTTCCTTCTGCAGTTCATTGGTCTCGTTGCTTTTTATCTGGTTCCCAGATACAGTTTTCACTGTCTTTGGTTTCAATGTAGTCTTTAGACTGGGTCTAGCCCTGCATCTGCCACATGATTCCAGGGTTTTTTTTGATCCTGCTAGCAATGTCTTCCATCTTTTTACAAGTGGGAGATAGGCATACATACTATTCTATCTTTTTAGGTGCTGCCTTCCTTTTTTGCATGCATAGTTGACCTAACAAGTCTAAATGTAGTCAATATCTTTATTCTTTACATAAAAAAGCTGTAGCTCTTTCCTTTGATATTATTGTATATTATTTAATTCCATCTTTAAAACACACACATGAACAAGATCCGTCAGTACTTTTGGCATTGTTTTATACAGTCAGTGCTTCACCTATTTCTTCACTTTCTTTACTTTCATTTCTTCATTGTAGGTTTAATTTCCTTCTTCCTAAGAAACATCCTTTAGTATCTGTGTATGGTAACTTTTTCAATATCAATCATTGTTAATCTGAAATGTCTTAGTTTGCTCTCATTAGTTTAGAAGATTAAGTTATAAGTAAGCTATAATAAAACACACACAGTTCAGTTCAATATGTTCTGAAAAACCACCATCAAAGCAAGATTTCCATCATCCTAAAAAATTCCCTTGTTCCTCCTCCCATCAATTTCCTGCCCTGCTCCATTCCAGAGACAACCACTCCTCTGTTTTCTATCACTGTTAGATTAGTTTTGTCTCTTATGGAACTTCATATATGTATATGTATATGTACATATATATATGTGTGTGTGTGTGTGTGTGCTCCTGTATTTGACTTGTTTTGCTCACAGTGTTTTTCTAATTCACTCATGTGTTGTGTGTTTAGTACTTAATTAAAGAAAATTGTGAGTAGTATTTCATTATGAGACTATAACATTTGTTTATTCTTCTGTTGACAGACAGTGGATTCTTCTACAGACCAACGTTTTCCCTAGCCAGATGGGTCTGTTGTTCTGAGAATTTGAACAACCATTTAGGAAGCCAAACTCCATCCTCTTTCCCCATCTAATAATATTAGCTATTCACTTCCTAGACTTTCATTCTTCTCTTCTCTTTCAAATTTCTTACCCTTCCCTGGGATTAAATCCACAAATGCTACCCCCAGTTTCTTCAGTTTTTTTTTTTTTTTGTCCACTATCTCAAAATCCAAGTCTTTTACTGATATTGTAATTGCTTCCAAATTATTCAGCTGTGGTTAGGAGGGGTTGGAGCATGAGATAACTGTTAATGGGATTCCTTATATAAAACAATCAGTTATAACATTTATGAAGAATTTACTATGTGGTAGATGTTTAGTGAAGTACTTAACCTAGATGATCTCATTTAATCCTCCACAGACTTCTAGGATTACTCCCACCTTACAGATAAGGACACTGAAGCTTAGTTAAGCTCAGGAGATGATGCCATCAGGTGAATGGTGAGTTAGAATTTGAACTCAGCCTCTCTCTATACCTTGCATTCTTAAACATTGTTCTGCATTGCTGGACAGAAACTATACTTTTAGCTTATTGAGGCACTGCCATCCCTTTTACCGGGATAATTTTTTAGGGTATCTTTTCTTTCTGGAGCCAAGGTATTTACTAGTTATCTGCAGATCTTTCTTTCTGTTTCATGGCCATGGGATATTGGGCTTTCTCCAGGAAGTGTGGCTCACATTCTGGGGAGAGACCCATTTCTATGTGAATTTCTTTTGTTCAGAGATCTTTAACCTTTCCTTTCTCCTTAGTGGTAACCAGCTTTCCAGTGAACCAGAAGGAGACCAGAGGGATGAATTAAATCTCTGCCTCTACAGGCAGGCCAAAGTGCTGTTCTCCTGGCTTCTGGAAGACCTCTGGGTTATTTAGTGATTATTTTCACAACCCAGCTGGGCATTCAGTGAGAGAGCCTCTTGGATTAATTAAGCAGTGGTAATTAACTGAGTTTAGGGCCTCAGTGGCGTGGCTGTAGGTGGTAATTTCCCAGTTACTAGGACGACAGCTTTAAATCTCTCAGATAATCTTACACATTTTTTTTTGTACCTTAGAAGTAGCACAGCTGATTTCCCAGAGAAATCTGGTGTCCTGTTTATGTGAATAAAGATAATAAATGTAGATGAGGTAGATAGGCCAATTGGCTACTTGTAATTCAAGCTTCCTCAGATTGTCCATGAACTCATGACATAAGGGAAGAAATCCCTAAAGCATAGTGAATGGAGATGAAATATGTTGAGGTTTGGTTTCCAGAGCAAATGTGAAATGGAAGGAAAATGCAGTTGTTGAAATAATTCAGGTTAATTGCATATTGTAGAGAGACTAAACAACCACAGCAAAAATGACCAAGAAGAATGGGAAAGGTATGAAATATGAGACTCTGGTTTTGAACCATACAAGATGAAGGGCAATAAAGCACATTAAGTTCACATGGAAGGGGTATAGGCCAGGAAGATTCATCTTTGTTTGGAGAGCCATGCCTCTGAATTACGAATGAATAATTTGAAAGATGACACCAGAGTTTGATTTATGCTTGCAAAGAATGACTTTGCTTTCAGACTAAGGAACCAGCAACAATAGAAAGCCTCCAGGTAGAATTTGAGAATGTTCTTCTGTCCAAACTCCAGATCAGTGGCCAACAGAGAAATGGAACGATGCACGTTTTGGTTTTATAATACCCATGGGAGATCTCTTCCCTTTTTGTAATCTTGAAGAAAACCCTTGTCTGTGTCAAGGCGCAATCATCATGAAGTGTAGGGTGGATACAGACTCGTGTATAGAGGTGACCTACCCACTGGCTTCATGGTCTGGAATGCCAAGTTCTCACTAACCAGAAAGTTATTTCTCCTCAGCAGCCATGACTGAGGGGAGAGAGAGAAGGAAAATATCCTCTTGGGTTGGGAGACAAGGCAAACTCCCCTGGTCCCTTCTGGGTCTGGGACAGAACGTGGGAAGAAGGGAATGTTCTTTAGCTACTTATTTTCTTTCAAACCTGATTTTCTTTCAGACTTTAGGATGTGGGTCAGTGTAAAAGGCCCTGGAAGTTACTCAGAGTTCAGCCTTAACATTGGGTTGGATGATGCCTTCATTGAAGGGGTTGGGATCTTGAGTATACAACTCCACCTTTTAGGTCCTACAGGCTGTCCCAAGAGGAGTGCAAAGTTTTGACTGCTGGGGAAGTGTGCTAATAAGGGCTTTCTAGAGAGACAGAACCAGTGGTGAATACACACACACACACACACACACACACACACACACACACACACACACCCGTTCTGTAGAAGGATGTTTCAGTCAACAACAGACTGTGTATTGATGGTGGTCCTATTATCGGCTTAACATGGAGCTGAAAAATTCCTATCACCTAATGATACTGTAGCCATTATAGTGTCAGAGCACAATGTGTTACCCACATGTTTGTGGTGTTGCTTGTGTAAAGAAACTACTGAGCTGTCAGTCTTATAAAAGTATAGCACTTATGATCAAGTACATAATACTTGATAACAAATGACTATGTTACTGATTTGTGTACTTATTACACTATCATTTTTATTGTTATTTTAGAGTACTCCTTCTACTTATATAACCTGAAAGTTAGCTGTAAAACAGCCTCAGGCAAGCACTGCAGGAGGTCTTTCAGGAGAAGGCATTTTTATCATAGGAGATGACAGCTCCATGTGTGTTATTCCCCTGAAGACCTTCCAGTGGAAGGAGATTTGGAGGTGGAAGAGAAAGCTATTGATGATCCTGACCTTGTGCAGGCCTAGGCAAATGTGTTTGTGTCTTATTTTCAATTTTTTCTTTACTTTTTTTTTGTTAAAAACTAAGAAAGCATATGGAATAAGGATACAAAAAATGTTGTATGACTGTGCAATGTGTTTGTGTTTTAAGCTAAGTGTTACTATGAAAGAGTCAAGAAGTTAAAAAAAGTTTATAAAGTAAAAAATTACAGTAAGCTAATGTTAATTTACTACTGAAGAAAGAAAAATTAAAAACATAAATGTAATGCTGGCTAAGTGTACAATGTTTATGAAGTCTGCAGTGGTATGCAGTGATGTCCTAGGCCTTCACATTCACTCACCACTCACTGGCTCACCAGAGCAACTTCCAGTTCTGCAAGCTCCATTCGTGGTAAGTGCCCTATACAGGTATACAATTAAAAACAATCTTTATACCAAATTTTACTGTATCTTTTTCTATGTTTGGATATACAAATACCAATCCCTGTGTTGCAGTGACTACAGTATTCAGTACAGTCATATGCTGTACAGGTTTGTAGCCTAGGAGTAATAGGCTATACCATGTAGCCCCAGAAAGGAGTAGGCTAGACCAACCTAGGTTTGTGTAAATATAGTATTCTGTGATGTTCACACAATGACAAAATCGCCGAGCAAAACACTTCTTATAATGTATTCCTGTCAATAAATGACACATGATTATCCATCTGTCTGTCTAGCCATCTGTCTATCTATCTATCATCTATCTATCATCTATCTGAGAGACTGAGAGAGAGAGAAAAATAGAGTAGAGGGAGATTTATGTTAAGGAATTGGCTCATCCAACTGTGGGACTGTTCACTCTGAAAGCTGTAGGGCAAGCCAGCAGGCTGGACATTCCAGCAAGAGTCAGTGTTGACTATTGCAATCTTAAGGTCATGTGGAGGCAGAATTCCTTCCTCTTTGGAGGAAGCTCAGTCTTTTTCTTAATGCCTTGAACTGATTGGATAAAGACTACCCACATTGTGGTGGGTAACTGGCTTTACTCAAAAAGGACTGATTTAAATGTTAATCACCTCTGAATAATACTGTGTTAGTCCATTCTCATGTTACTAAAAAGAAATATCTGAGGCTGGATATAATGTATAAGAAAAGAAGGTTTATTTTGGCTCACAGTTCTGCAGTCTGTACAGGAAGAATGGTGCTGGCATCTGCTTTGGGTAGGGGCCTCAGGAAGCTTCCAATCATGGTGGAAGGTGAAGAGGAGCCAGTGTATCACAAGGCAAGAGAGGGAGGAAGGGCTGGGGGAAGTGCCACACTCTTAAAAACAACCAGATGTTTCATGAACTACCGGAGTGAGAACTCACTCATCACCACGGGGATGGTGCCGAGCTATTCACGAGGGATCCGGCCCCATGATCCAAATGCCTCCCACCAGGCTTTCCATTTCAACCTGTGATTTGGAGGGGACAAACACTAGGTACTGTGATAACTTGACACATACAATGAACCATAGCTGAAGGCGGGGAGAAAGGATGCTTCCTCTCACACTCCACCTCTTTTCCCTCCTCCTCTCCAGCTGCTGGGCAGCATCTGACCCCTCAGTGGAAGCAGTGGTGGGTCACAGGTGTTCATGTTCAAAGCTGGGCACTGGTGGTTGCGTAAAGGAGTGAGACCAAAAACTGTAGCAGCATAACAGGGAGCCATCCACACACAATGAGGAAAAGAAGAGGGTCTCCTACACACACTCCCACCATAAAGGGGGCTTGAAATCAGAGCAGAGGTGGGTGGGTGGGTGGAAGTGGAGTGAGACGAAGTTCCAGAAATACAACTTGGTGGGACTTTCAGAGATCTGGGCTTTTATTTTCTCTTTGACGGGCCTGGCCCCAGGAGACCCAGATCTTGTGGAAGCCTGGAGGATTTTTGTAAGACTTCTTTAAGGTGCTATAATTAAGAGCTTTTGGACATATCCACGGGCGATGCGTTAATAGCACTCCAGAACCTTAGCCTCCTTACTCAGCTGCGATATACCGAAACAGGATTCTGAGCTGCAACAATGGGATCAACTGATTTTGTTGTTAAGTAGCTTCTAAGAGCATTTTGAAGTCTCAAAAATGCCACTGAGGAAAAGCTCTTCTAATCCTCTTCTCCTCTTTCCAGCTGCCCCTCTCCGTTGACTGCAGAAATAGATTGACTTTTGTTAGACCTCCATTGTAAGCAGTCAAGCAAGCAATCGGGCATTTTATCTTAGGTATTCGATTGAAGGTAGAAGGTATTTTTCATTTATATTTTTGCCTGAAGGGAAAGGGGAAGCAGATAAAAAGAAGAAAAGGCATTGCTATGATGTACTTCTCTTGGATATAAAAGTTGTAATCTAATGTCGCACTCTAGCTCTTTTCAATTCAATGAATATTCCTCCATTATCTGACAAAACACCCAGTGCTGTGACATGCTTACCTGACATGTAGAAAAACATTGCAGAGGTAATAAAATTGTGTCAAACATCTCCTAAAGTGTTTATAAATTTGTTGCCATGCTTTATTTTTACCTTCAATAAAAAATTGGATTCATATGTTTGTTATTTTGGCATCTACTTTGAAAGTAAACTTAAGTTACAAGTCAAAAATTACAAGAGATTACAATTAACTTATTCCAGGTTAAAGATAAAGATGCAAATCTTTATTCTTCCAGTTATTCCAATACTTCAGATAATAAGTAGCAAAGGCATTATGTGGAAGCATGATACTAAAATAAATAGACATGTGTGTGTGCACAAGTAACTTTTCTTTCTAGGAAACTCATGTATACTGAGTGCAAACTGCAGTATTGAATGTACTGAAATGTAGTAATAATATCTCCTATTTATTTGGAGACTTAGATTTTATAAGTACACTGCTACACTTTGCTCATTTAGGGTAATTTTTTCCAGTTGAGAAATCCTCTTAGGGTTTTCAGAGATGGAGAAAACCTTCCTTGTGTACCCTGAGGATTAAATTTTAGACCATGGAAATGAGATGGAAAATGAAAATCAAAGAATTGACTGCCAATTTATTTTTTCATTACAGTATTTTTTTTTCTTCGGACAATTTAATGGAAGAAGTCAGAAAAATATTTTCCGTAAATAGTTTCCATATTTCCATTTTTTTGACATTAACCAGCGGGGATGGGAGGAGTTTAGAGGACACCGGTCAGGTTTGCCTGAGGCGGTGATTGAGAGGAGGCTGTGATATTTGACTGGAGTAAAGGGAAATATGTAAGATTATCTAGATTCTAATTAACTGTGCCAGTCAATGCCAAGTAAGGTTTTTAAGACAAAATGGGAGAGAAACCCTAAAGTTAGATTGCCACGGGTTCTGGGAATGACCAGAAAACTGATAACCAAATGTTTCTGTATTCTGCCTTCTGGCTCTTCTTAGAGTTGAAATAATAAGAATTTGCAGGAACTCTGAAAGGAAAATATATTTATATAGGTTTGTTTATCACATATACATAATATGTGTATGTAAATACACATACATATTAAACATAAAAAGTTATTATAAAAGCAATCCATGTTTATTATGGTAAAATTATGAAATACAACTTAATAAAAAGAAAATAAAATTTCTAAACCCATCCACTTGGAAATAATTTAATTTTTTCCTTCATATCTGTGTATCGTATACATAACAGGTAAAAATGAGTAAGTATTTTGAAGCTAGTGGTAGAATTTATTTTAGGGAGATGATAGTTTTTGTTTAAGAAAATTCTATGATGGACTTGCCAGGAATGAAAGAGGAAGCCCAAGGATTGGGCTTTGTGGAGAACATTACTGTGCTCACAAATATCCAGTTTTTTTTCTTCTGGATCCCGTTGCAGTTAGGCAAAGCCATGCGAGTAATTCTGGCCAATGAGCTGTGAATGAAGTGGCTGGTGTGTGTGTGTGTGTGTATATGTGCTGTTTCTAAAACAGACATCAGGGAGCAAGAGCTCTGTGTGTTTCCTTTTCGCTGGTGTGCTGGAGCCGATATGTGTATCTCTTTTCAACTCAGCATGGAGTGGCTTTATGTTGGTAGGTTGAAGCTGGCCATGATGCGAATATCTTTTCATGATGTTTAGTCATCACCATGATGATCATCAGAACATAATGATGTTTAGCCAAATCTCTGTGCATGTCTTTTATTTTTCAAGGTAGCTTCCTAGAAGTAAGAATTTGGGATAAAACGTATAAAAAGTTTTAAAGTTTTGCTATATTTCATTCAATTGCTCAGCAGAAAGGATATTTCATTTTATCTAGTTCACAGCAAAGACCTATTTTTAATATATTCAGTTTGATAAAAAAGCAATACTGTGAAAATGTTTTACGATTTGTCAAAAGCTTACTGAAAGATTAGTTCTATGTAGATTCAACATATAGAACAGAAATGTTTAATTATTTTTAATAGATTTTGGGCTCATCAGGGAAGACTCCTGTGCACAATTATCTTTTCAAAACTGATACCCTCTTATATCTATTCCTTCTCATCTTCCACACCCTTCCCTTCACTACTCACTTTCATAGGATGACTTCATATGCTTGGGATCAGAATCTAGCAAAGATTAAGGGAGGGGAAAGAAGAAAGAGTAGATATAGGAAAAGAAGCATATATTGCACTTGTGTCTATATGCTAAAACTATTAAACTAAAAGAATTATTTTGCATTATTTTACCTTATTTAAAAGCATATTCTCTTTTTTCTTTGCCCCTAGTAATAGCTCCATGATGAGAGCTTGGGTAAGTCCAAACATTTGGCAATACACAAGCACACAGGAGTACCACCATTATTAGTATTCCAAAGTTGCCTGTAAAGATTGAGTTAGCATGGTACCCTAAGCTCTCCAAAGTCCCGTCCCTGCCTACAGAGCACTCTAGAATCCCCCCCAACTGAACTGTTTGCAGTTTCTCAATGCATGTTTTTTCTCTTATGTCTTGACCTTGGGGGTATGCTTTTCCCTCTGCCTAGAACTTCTTTCCCCCTCTTTGTTCCACTATGTGCTTACAGTTTCATTTTAGATAACACCTTTTACTAGAGGCTCTGGCTCATCCTTTGAATGAGCAGATGCTTCTGTCATGTTCTTTCACTATGCCTGATGCTCATGAAACAGTATTGTTTTGTCTGGTTTACTTATTTGCCTTCCTTACATCAGATGGAGCTGCTACAGTGTGAAGACTATATCTGGTTCACTCTATTCGTTTAGCAGAGTAGCTGATATTAGTGAGCTATCAGCAAACCTAGATGAATGCACAATTAAAAAATAACAAACACCAAAATTCTGTGATTTTTTTGAATTTGTTGTATAAATTCATATCAATGAAAAAACATTTTCTAAGGCTCTACTTTGTGCCTGTAACTTTACTAAGTGCTCTGTAAAGATGGATACATTTAAGACACAAGTCTTAAGAAGTTTACTGTCAGCTGAAGGATTTACAATCTGATTCTGATGATAATCCAGTCTCCTGAACAACTGAGCAATTGAAGGAGAAGAAGTAGGAAATGTTTGAAGGGTTTATTATTTTCTGTAAATCTGGCAGCCTAATAAAGGACAGAGAAGTACAAAAGTTTTTAATCTAAAGTTGCAGGTAAAGGAAGATCAAGCACTTAAAAATATAATTTTATACACCTCCAAGATTACTAACATGAGGTTATTGTGGGATCTGTCCTTGTGAAGATATCTTGGCTTCTACATTATCATAAAATTGGAATTTAACTTTCCTTACAAAATCTGTTATCAGTTCTGGTTTTGTTTTCTGTGTGTGCCAAATTCAATAGAAGCTGTCTTAAGTGTTTTCCTCCTTATTAAACAGTTTTCTAAAATCCATAATTCAGTGAGACAGTAAGTAGTTGCCTTTATTTCTATGTAATTCAGCTCTGCAAACCAACTGTGAATTCAGTGGGGGCATTCTTGTGCTAGCCACTTTTTGTTATCAGCTACTCTATACGAAAAAAGATTGTATTTCCTCACTAATGGAAGAAACGGAAGGGGAGAATAAAGACCCTCAGTATTTTAAAACACTGGTTTGAATTGCGGCTTGAGATCTAAAGGTAAAGAGTAGTGCAAGTTCTGGAACAAATACATCACTTACTTGTGTGAGACAAAGGGATTTCATTTTCCTTTTGCATTAAATGAAATGACCCTTTCTATTTATGTACCAAGCCCAAACATTCACATCTTAAAGAAAGGTTCATTCCTCAGCACTCTATTCTTTTATCTTCTCATCTCTCATATTTTAAGTACATAAGGACATAAGCCTGAACTTTAATTTCAGCATTTCCAAAATATTTTGTTAGGAAGCTCTTTTGTCTCAAGAGAGACCTTAGGATAAAAAGAGATTTTCTATTTCAGAAGGGTTGTCCAATTGCAGTATCTTCAATGCGGCTTCTCCAAAGACATTTAGTCCAAAATGTACGGTTGTGATCTGAAGCAGAGATAAAACAAATCACAGAGACAATATGATTTTCCATGAAGTTCTTATGTTTTTGACATTCTTTGAGTGTTAGTCGGTAAATGAATTCTGCTAACAGGGTGGTAAAAAACATCTCACAGGTGATTTTATTTCAAGAGACTTTTTTCCCCCTGCTTGTGTTTGATCCAGAATATCTTTTTTCTTGACAAATAGACTATATATACTTGATACATATAGGCTATACTTATTGGAAAAAACAAAACAAAGATAGTAAAACCATCCCAGCGAAATCTACTTTACTCCACGTTCATGCTTTGAAAAAGTTGATGCAGGCCAAATCCCATTAAAGTGAACAAGAAATTTGAGTTATGACGATATTTGTCAAAACAGATTTGACATATCTCTTTAACCAATCTGATATCAATAGAATTACTCTCTTTTGCTTCAATTGATAGAAAATTAGTTGCAAATGCTTTTCAGCATTTTGAGTGTTTTCCCCTGGGCTAACCACACTCTTCAGATGTTTTCTTTTAATAGCCTTCGAAAATCTCATTTTCAAGTTACATGGCAAATTCAGATACCACCTACATAAGTACCATGAGAAATGCTCCAAGAAGCAGCATCCAGTTAAGCTCATTTTCTACATTTCTGCTTTGGATAAGCTGAGAAGCTGATGATGTGAAAGAAATAACCACTATAACTTGACTTCTTATGACAGACTCATAACTAATCATATTTTTGCTAGGGGAAACTAGAGGTTATAATGGTTCAGTGTCTTAAGATCTCAAATTTAACTTTTGAAAGGTGGCTTGATACAATGGGGTTAGCTAGAGCTGGAATCCAATTTTAGTCTTGATGTTAGATGTGCTATCTTGGGTGATTTAAGTAAACTCTCTGAGTCTTGGCTTCTTCATCAGCAGAATGGGTATATAACAATATCTACAATACAGAGTTGTCATGAGATTAATTTTGATGACTGATGGAGAGCACCAAACCCCATAGCTGGCACATGATCAATCAATGTGAGCCTTCCCTCTTACCAACTCTTCCCTTACCTTGTCCTTCTTGGTTCAACTAGGACTGTGGATGTTTTCCAAAGTGTAGAATGAGGATCTTGACATTTGAAGGGCTTCCTGTCCCAAAATGCTTGCCTGGAATATTCTTGGAATTTCCTTACTTTAGAACTTAATTTGTGAGAGCAGTGTTAAGGCTCTATCTCTGATAGTCCTCTGCTCAAAATGCTAAAATATTAGCTGGAATACATAGATGGGAACATTCATTAGCTGCCCAGATTTACTCAGCACAGTCCTAGTTTTGTCTTGGTCTGATTATTAATAGCAATGTTTTCATTCTCAAAAGTGTCCTGATTTGGCTGACAAATTATGTGATCACCTGTGTTCCAGGACAAGAGATTCTTTATTGTTAACTTTATTGCTGTATTTATGGCATCTAGCATGGTTCATGGTTGATGCATACCATACATTTGTTGTATAAATGATGCTATATCTGTTTTCTTAATAGTTAATAAAGTATTTCTGAATATACCTATAAAATTGGGACATATTACTTATGGAAAATTTGGAAACTTCTAAAAGTAAAAGAAGAAGATAAAAGTTACAACGTAATTGCTAACATTACAAACTAGATTGCCTTATTATGTAATTTTTTTGGAAAGAGAGGATAGTATCTTAAGAATATTTGTGGTAAGGAGAGGCTGGACTGTCAAACATGTTGGTCAAATTGTCTGCCATGCTCATAGCCTCTTCTGAATGGATAGCCCTAAATTGCTGTGTTTTGTACAACGTGACACTGCCCTACTGGCTGGAGCTGGTTGTATAAGGGGTGAGCTTTGATCTAAGAATAGTCAAATCAGAGATTGGCCGGCAGCCCATGACCTGGTGCAAAGGGATGAGCAGGGCTGATCATATTCCCTTTTTTGAAGCTGAACTAATACAGTTAGCAGTGGGATCTGAAGTAGAAGGAATCTATAACAAGAAACTATGAGGTAAGGTAGGGCCATGAGGGTGTCACAATAGGCTGAAGTTATGAAAAAATAAAAGCTATGAGAGAGAAGAATCTTTGAAATAGAGGAAAGCTACACAGAATGGGAGGAAAGAATAAACCAATTGGTATAGAGAGGCGGGACAGAGAGAGGCAGAGCTATTATTAGAGAGAGACTGTGAAGGCTCTGAGCAAGACAGGGAGATAAAGAGCGGCTTGTCCTTAACCTGCCTTGGTTCCCAGACATTTTTCTGGTCTTGAATCCAGTTCATGAGTATCTTTATGATAACTCACTCTTTCTTAGGGTAGATGTTTTCCCTCTCTCTTCTTGGAGCTATCCACAGTCTTAGTGTTGATAGTTTGCTTCTTTCCAGTTTTTCTCCTGGAATGAGTCTTTTGACCTTTGCAATCCAAAGAATCTGGAACTGGCCAATTACCACAACGAGGTATATGCCGACTGTGGGGGACCATGCAGGATTAGGACTTCCTGGTTAGATTATAAGGATGTAGGAGATCTCAGAGATCCTGACTGAAGGAATAATCACAAGATCTCTCGAGAATCTGAAAGCTGTAAGACAGCTAATCTACCCATTTTCCTTTTCCTCTTGGATCACATGGTGTCTCATCTTTGCCACTCTCTGCATATCTTCTTTGTTTTTTTTTTTTTTTTTTTTTTTTGAGACAGTGTTTCGCTCTTATTGCCCAGGCTGGAGTATAATGGAGTGATCTCTGCTCACTGCAACCTCTACCTTCTGGGTTCAAGCCATTCTCCTGCCTCAGCCTCCTGAGTAGCTGGGATTACAGACATGTGCCACCACACCCAACTAATTTTGTATTTTTAGTAGAGACAGGGTTTCACCATGTTGGTCAGGCTGGTCTCGAACTCCTGAACTCAGGTGATCCACCCACCTCGGACTCCCAAAGTGCTGGGATTACAGGTGTGAGCCACTGCGCCCCAGCATCTTCTTTGTTCTTTTCCACACCAACTTCTTTCAAAAGCTCTTAGTTTCTGCTCCTTCATGACTCTGGATTGCACGTGACTTCGAGCTGTTGTGGTGCTGAATGGTGCTTCATCTCTGTGGCTTTAGAGGTCTAGTGTTCAGCACTATCGGACTAGCTGCAATTGGTATAGCTTTTATATTAAATTCTCAAGAGAGAGTGGATCAGATGCATCTCCAGTCAGCTAATGAATTGGTTGCGTTTGAGTCAGATGTTCTTCTGATGATGTAACTCACATGATCACCCTGCTCCCTCAACTGGGGCTATGGATGTTGATTCTCCGATTAGCAGAGAAGGGGAAGGAGAAATTGAGCAACATAGATATTACACTTTGGTGTCAACACGCCATTTATTCCTGATCTTTATTCCTAGTGGAAACTCAGCAGTTAAACTGCTGATCAAGTTTCAGACCTTAGCTGTGTCATGACTCCTAATATCTAGAGGTTCTTCTATCATTGCTCTGGCTCACCTTGCAGATGTTTCTCCCACTCTATCCCTGGAGCTGTCCACAGTCGTAGTGCTGACAGTTTGCCTTCTTCCCAGTTTTGCCCCTGGGGCCAGCCCGTGAACCCACACTTCAGGTTGCCAATCTTTATCCTTCCTCAGAACTGGCAGTGCTGTAGATGCTCACTCTGAAAGTGCAGAGAAAAGGCTGTGCTCCACATAGACTGGAATAAAGAAATAGGTGAAAAAATTACACAGTCTTGAATACTGACAGATTCAGCACTCTTTGCCTGAGGGCGCCAATTGTGTAAATTCTTCCCACAGCAATGTGACAATCTCTTAGCAGCTCTGAGTTTCTCTAGTTTCAGTTTAACAGCAACAGGGCAGCAGACCACAGGGGAACTCATTTCATCCCATAGAGTGTGTTCACCAAAGCTACCTCAGCTTAGCTGTCTGTCTGAATCAGCATATCCTGCTGAAGGGCGATTTGGCCTTCTTTCCAAAATGTCTCAGTGGGAGTGACAACAGAGATGTGAGGGCTTGCAGCCTTTGGGAATTGTCCACTTGACCAGCTGAGGCTCTGGGCTACACTCTGTCCACAGAGGCCCCTGTCATTTGTTGCAACTGCTCTTCGAGGTCCGGATCTTGTTCATTGCTTCTCAGGGAGGGAGAACCTCATGTTCATCACCTCCGTGATGCTTTGCACTTGCATTCTATGCCATTTTCATCTGACACCACAGATTCTGTGGCTGTCGTCCTCTCCAGACTGTGTGGTCAGAATAGATTATATCTGACAAGTTGAAAGCCCCATAGAGCCATCTCCATGAAGGAGGAAAAAAAGACCAAAAATCGAAGGCTTATCTTTCTCAGTGTGGGTGTGGGCTCTATTTTGCTTAGAGAACAAAAGGAAAGCATTGAACTTGGAAGAGAGGAAAAATGTGGGGTGTGTGTACATGAATATGTGTTTTTCATTGCTTTATCCCAAGTGGCTGTGCACTTGGTCTTTTGAACAAATTGTTGACTTGTATACTGTCCCATTCCTCAAGTAGTATTAGAAAATAACTAGCAACAACAGGAATTCTATAATGTGTTTTTAAAGCCAGATCTTCTTAGTACATGGGCTACTGCATGCAAGTAAGTCAGACACTTTCCGAAACTGTGTAACTCTTTCAGGCAACAGAGGGACCATTTAGTACATTAGTCATTGAAATGGTACTCAGAGAAGTTGTTAGCTAGGGTGAAATTACCGAAATTTTTCCCTGGTGACCTGAAAGAGCCAGTGAGTTCTTAAAGTATTCTTAGAGAGTTTACTACATGCAAAACAAACATGATTCCCCTAATATGAATTCTACAGCGTGTATTGTGTAGGGGTAAGAGGCAGGCAAGCTTCTTGGTCACCTGAGGGGCTTTTGATTCTGAAGCATTGCAGCAGCAATGATGATTCTAATGTGAAGTTCTAAGAGGTATTTCCTTCTACAGAGCTTAGTGAGAAAAATTATTTATTTTTTTAGACTGACACTTGCTCTGTCACCCAGGCTGGAGTGCAGTGGCACAATCTTTGCTCACGACAACTTCTGCCTCCTGGGTTCAAGTGATTCTCCTGCCTCAGCCTCCTGAGGACCTGGGATACAGGTGCACAACGCCACTCCCAGCTAATTTTTTGTATTTTAGCAGAGATGGGGTTTCACCATGTTGGCCAGGCTGGTCTCAAACTCCTGACCTCACGTGATCTGCCCACCTTGGCCTCCCAAAGTGCTGGGATTACAGGCGTGAGCCACCGCACCCAGCCTAGTGAGGAACGATTGAGTTGAGGCTATAAGTTAGCCAAACAGAGTCCTGTTCAGCAAAAGCTGAAATGGAGTATTAACAGTGTAGACACCAAATCTTTTTCTAAAAAAGCTTTCTTTATTAGAAAGTAATTTCTCTAAACCACCACTTGGAGAATTAATAGAAAGATTTTATTTCTAGGTTTGCACAAAGGTAGCTAGAAAGTCATTAGCAAGCTATGACAATAGCTCATAATTTTTTTTTATTCCTCTATTGCAGAAATTAAGTATTTATCTGGAAAAGAGACTGCTAGATACCCACTCAATATCGACTATCCCCTTTTTTTTCTTGTATAGATTTTATTGAAGTATTTTGCTTACCTAAAATATACTAGATTTCTCAGCCTTCCTGGAAGATGAGAGGTAAAAATGACTAAATCCTAGCCAATGAGATGCAAACAGAAATTATTGGGTGTGTCTTCCGGTAATGATCCTTAAAAACAGGCAATGACTCAGCTGACATGCTCCTTTTGTTCCTTGTCTTTTCCCTTCTTCCTACCAGAAATGAGAAAATGCTGTCTGGAGTTCTAGTAGCCACTTTGTATGTATGAGGCCGCCTTGAGGAAAGAAGTCACAGCTCAAAGACGGCAGAGAAGAGGGATGGAAAGTTTGCGATCAGGTCGCGGAGCCCACATACCACATCTAGTGTGTTTAAGCCCTGTTTTCAGGTCTCTGCTCCTCACAATTGAGGAGTTTTCTAACGGATACAATATGCAGGACTGGAATCCCACATGTTTTACTCTTAAATAGAAGTTATTCTGTTCACACAACAGGAACATCAGTAGGGAATAAGATTCTAAAATCCAGCCAGCCTATCCATATGGATGGGCACCATATGGCCTTTCTTTGCTGCCAAGGCCAATCTAACAGACACAGGGAAGAATGTCAAGTGCAAAGTCAATAATGACATTCTAGAATGCATGAAACGGAGACAACCTGAATAACCTTGAGATACTATAGAGGTATTGATTCCAAAGTGTTTAAAAGAAAAACACTTTATAGTGTGTACTGACCATATTTTATGAAGTCCATAAAGCAACTGTTTTGTCTTCAAATCATCATATTGTTCAGCTGCTTTAATTACTATTACCTGCATTATTCATCAGATCAACTATGTAGAAGATCACTTCAGTTACATTATGTTCATTTTTATCCTTAATCCATGTTGATTTTACAGGTACATACTTAGAGGTGCAGGGAACTTAGTACATTCTCTCTCCATTTTCTATCTTCTAACATAACAAAAACCCACCCCAACATGTATACTTGCACATTTGCCCACATTTTCTGCTTCCAGAATATCCATATTGCATAATAATGGCCTCCACTTACTTGATATGCAAGGCATTGCACTCTCTGAGTTGGGTATTGTTAATCTTGTCTCACAGATGAAGAAATTGGGGTTCAGATAACCTTCAAAATTTACCAAAGATTACAGTAGAGCTGGGATCAAAATCCAGAACTGTGTAACCAAAATCCATTGTTTTAACCACTCTTTATTCATTCAACAAGTATTTGTAATTTATCTTTACTTTTTCATCCCTAAGACCTGGAATATTACCTAGCACATAATGAATGCTCAACAAACATTCCCTGCTCTCCTGAAGATGAAGTTTCTTTCTCTCTCTCTTAAGATGTTAAGCTTGTGACTGTAGTCTTAGCTACTTGAAGCCGAAAGCAGGAGGACGGCTTGAGGCCAGGAGTTCAAGGCTGCAGTGAGCTATGATTGCACCACTGCACTCCAGCCTGGTTGACAGAGTAAGACCCCATCTCTAAATAATAACAGTAATAATAATAATTTAGTGGGGAAGATAGACAATAAACATACTAAGTTATGTGCTGTAAGTAAATTATGTGTGATAAGTAAGAAGACGATGGAGCAGGGTAAGATACAGCGAGCACATGGTGGGGACAGCCAGGAACAAGGTTGTGGTATGCAGCAGGGAGGTTAGGGAAGGCCTCTCTGATGAGTCAGCACTTGAGCAAAATTTTGAAGGATGTGATGAGGTGAGCCATGTGGATATTTGTTGAGAGGAGAGCATTCAAGTCCGAAGAAATAGTCGGTGCAAAGGCCCTGGGCTGAGAGCACAGTGGCATGTTTGAGAAGCAGTGAGGAGGTTGGAGTGGAGTGAGGGGGTGCGTATAGTAATTGGAAAAGAGATTTGAGAGGGAACAGAGGCCAGATGATATAGGGTCTGGCAGATAAATGTGAAGACTTTAGTTTTTGCTTTGAGAGAAATAGGGGCCATTTGAGCTGAGAAGTGATGTGATCTGACCTATGTTTCAGAGGACCACTCTGGCCGATGTGTGGAGAGTAGACTGAAGGGAGGTATAGATGCAGGGAGTCCAGTGAGGCCTGAACACAGTTAGGCTGCAACATTTTTTCTGCTTCACAGGTGACTAGAGAACACTGTCACAAGAGGGGCTTCTGTCCTTGTCCCTTTAACTTTTTGATTAAGGGAATAAATAACAGAATGGTAAGGGTAATAGCAGACAATGGCTTCAGCACATGGAAGTGGGTCAGGACTGGAGGAAGGCGGTGGTGGTGGAGGAGCAGAAGTCTCAGCTGTCTCCTCCATTCTTCTTTTCTGTCTTAGGGAAATGCACAGGCAGAGGCAGGTACTGTCGGGATGGACATCTTCAGAAAGCCTATAAAAGAAACGTTTATGGGACCAAAGTTTTGAGCATTTATTTTTCTTCATTGAATTCATTAAATATTTATGCAGCCATTGTATAGCTTAAATTAGTGGGGGAAACTGACAATAACCATAGAGCATGATAAATATGCAAATTATATAATGTGTTAGCATATAACCTGAGTTGCAGAAAAATGTAAGGCGAAGTAGGTAGGAGTTCCCAGGGCGGGGAAAGGGTAGGTTGCCGTATTAATGGTGTGGTCATGGTAGGCTTCATTGAGAAAATAGTCTGGTTTGGTGGCCAACAGGCCTTTACAATTTCACACAGTGATTAACTAGAGTCACTGTGCCATCACCTTTTCTTTTATGCTGTGCCACCTGCTGGTAGGAAGATAAGTCGGCTGTCATCTCTTCCTTTCCTACTGAGGGGAGAGGGCTGTTGCTGCTGAGCTCATTTCGTGTTCTTCACTGCCAGAGTCTCAATCCTGTTGACTCCTTAGAGCCTGGAAGGGAGATCAACATTAGCTCCTTCTCACAAAATGTGAGCAACTTCTGCTCCAGCTGAATTGGTTTTCTAGGGAAATTCTATTTCTTGTCGTTTATATATATTGCTTCAGTATCATTGTAAGGACCCCTGAGATTGGGTTAGCATAGCCTGGATCTATAATGGCACAGTGTGGGTAACAGAAACATTCACCAATATTTTTTTCTTCTTGCTTTCTCCCTCCGTTTATAAATTCCCAATAATGGATCATTTGATCACGTTGTCAAACAGTTATTTAAATTTGGTCTCAAGGTGATGAAGAATAACGAGACATTCAGGATGATGGCTGAATCAGCTATGTGATGGTCTTTACTGTCTAACTAGTCATTTTCTGTTTAAATGGAGTGATTTGATGATTTTGAACAAATGTAATGACAGTGTCAACTCTAGATAGTATTTACAAGAATTACCTAATGTAAGCATTATCTAGAAGACTAATTTAGCACTTTTCAAAGTGTATTCCATGGCACAACAATCTTATGTGGTGTTCTCAGAAGAAAAAAGGATTCAGTGGTCAAATAAGTTTTGGAAGGACTGTATGCTGCAGCTCTGTCCTGGAGATTCGTGATGCACATTTGTTTCTTAATAGCTTTGAGAACTTTTCAATAAATGAAGTTTTGTTTAATTCAATGTTTCCCAAATATATTTGGTTATCTGTCATATAACCATCGATTGAATCCTATGGGACTACCAGTTTACAGAATGTGCTCTGGGAAAAGCTGATGTGGATGAAGTTATATTTCTTAGAAAAATAAGCAGAATTGCTTATTAACAGGATTCAATCGAAGTTGCATTCAATGCTGAGTTGAATGTTAAATGTTGGAATGTGTAACTTGAGAGTGAGTTACATTTTTGAACTTATTGTTGTCCCTGATGTTTATTATGTTGTTCTTGATGTTTATTACAGTGCTAAAAGTTTCTGTATAGTTTTCTGAATCTGAACATTAGAAATCTCACATTGATTTAATTTTAAATTTGTTATATAGTCACAAAATAGACAGGGTATCAATAGTCATCAACTTCATAAAACTATGTAAGGCAAGGCCCTATTGGCATTTAAACAAACCAAAGATATGGCTTCTAATTCGTGACCTTGCTCTAATTGTCCTAAGTGACTGCTGTGATAAAATTTATTTCTTCAAATAGAAACAAAAGAGATCAGGCTTAAATATTGATAATTTGTTCTAGAATTAGGGGGTTTCTTACTATTGCCTGCAACGTGAAAATATTTTTGAGACTTAAGATTAATACTCTTAGTTTTCTAAGCTCTTCCAAGATTTTGAAGTACAAATCATAAGGATGCCTGAGATGGCAATGATTTTGGTAGTGCTAAATTGTCAAAATTAGTTTAAACTTCACTTTTTTGACCTCTGCCTCTTAAGCCAATTTTCCACTGCTTATGCAAAATGAAATTAAAATATATACTTCTTTTCCTGAAATGGTCCTTAGAAGATTTCTACGGAAAATTTCTTTTTCATAAATGAGCATATCTTTAAAGCCAGTGGACTTTCTATTTCCTCTCATTCCTTATTGAGTAGGAAGTCAGGGGACAATTGAGTCTTGGAAATCTTGAACCGAAAATTTACTTTTTTAGTAGAGGATGACATGTTTTATTCTTTGTCACATTGTCTAATGTTTCAAGACAATAAGTTTGCTTATCTCAACAATGTTTTTCTTAAATGAGAATCACTTTTTCTTTTCAACAAAGAAATAGGACAAATTTCGTCCTGGAAAACAAGTGGTATATTGGAGTGGTTCCTTTTTAATTTTTATGAAAAATGTTGGCATGCTCACTATGGTGTGTTCTGTGCACCATATATTTTGATGCTTCTCCTCGTGATTCCTTTCTGTGGGAGTTGATACATGTCTTTCCTGTTGAGCTTAGGCTTGGCCCATGTGACTTGCTTTGGCCAATTAAACAAGAACAGAGGTGATGTGTGACACTTTCAGCATAAGCTTATACAGCCATCTCATATGGCTTTTTTCCCTCCCTGGGAGGGAGCTTTTTTCCCTCCCTGCTATGGAAATCTGTTTTGTCCAAATTAGAGGTTGTTCCATCATTCTAGGACTTAGAGTGAAGCTGATGGGTAGCAGATCCACAGCCAACCAGCAATTGATACTTCTGCAAGGAAGATAAAAACTCTTGTTTTTGAGAGGTTCAGATTATTTGTTCTTGCTTATAACTCATTCTATCTTGACTAATACAGTCACCCTCATTGGAAAATTTCTAACTTTCCTTTTTAAAAAGCTTGATATAGTTAATAAATATTAAGTGAATAGAAGAAATTGTCAACAAATTGATACACAGCTTACTTTCAACATCAACAAGCAATAAAATCTTTAACCACTGTAACATAGTTAATAACTGCTATCTAGTTTTAAGTAATGAAGCAAATAAAAATATAGACTCCACTGCAATGCTGCTGTTTAATGGACCGATTACAATGATTCTTGAATGTGAACATGGTATTTTTATTCTAAACCTTTTCTATTCAGACCTTAATAACTGTTTCTGTAAGTTGCAATTTATTGGTCTCTCAAAAGCACCAAAAAAGGTAAAATTAAATTTTTAGTAACTTGAGTTTACATACAAATGATTCTTTGAGGCAGTGGTAGTTAATGCAATAAGCCCCTAGAATATCATTTTACAGATGCACATATTTTTCTCAGGAGAGAGTGGACTTCCTTGGTGTTAGGGCAGTGCTGATTCTGATGAATTATTTAATTCATAAACAGCAATCAATAATTATTAT
This sequence comes from Plecturocebus donacophilus, assembly GCA_004027715.1. Taxonomy (NCBI): domain Eukaryota; kingdom Metazoa; phylum Chordata; class Mammalia; order Primates; family Pitheciidae; genus Plecturocebus; species Plecturocebus donacophilus. The sequence goes on along the minus strand of PVKP010005719.1, from coordinate 43,642 downwards.
TTCTGTAGATTTTCCCCCAGGAAAAGTGAAAGGAGTACTTGAGAAATGTTTTAGGTGAATATGAGAGATGCCATTCCTGAGGGCTTTTAAGACTTGCAATTCTTAGGGCAAATATATGTATACATATTCTGAATTTGTAAAGTACATTAAAATACTGAGATTATTTTATTTTGATGAAGAATTTTAGAGTTTGGTTCACTGATAAAAACAAATATTAATCTTGGAAACTGAATAGCACAATTAATCCTGTTTGAACTGGCTCACAAATAGGTAAGGAGGAAACAGGTTAACTTTCCTCATTTCTGGACATAAGCAATTCTCTTTCTATTTCTGGAAAAATGCTAATCTGTTCCAATGGGAAGAAAAGAAGTATTTGAAAAATGGCTTTCAAGCAATTGACATTAATCTTGTTTGAGAAGAGTATGATTTTATTGTCAGAAGCTATAGAAAAAAAATCTTAAGTATATTTCCCCATTTATAACCCAACTTGGTTTATTTCACTGCTATAGTTTTCCTGAAAAAAGGCAAGAAACTTAGAATGCTTTAATTTTACTCTGAAAAAGATGCCATCTTCTATATATTGTTGTTCTTATGTTTTAGCTCTACTGTTAGATTATCTTTCAAAATTAATTACTGTGGCTATTATTATTTTATGGAGACTATATTGATTCAGATTTGCAAATAGAAATGGATTTTTTTCCCCATCATTGCTTCTTGTATCCCACTCCATCGTCACTTTTTTGCTCTTTGCTCAAGTTCAGTTTTTAGTGGTTCTTTCATTGTGTGGTAGGGCAGAGGGCTTGTCTATAAATAGCAAACTCCCTTATTCTTTGTATGCCTAAAAATGTCTTCTTTTACTCTCAGTTTTTAAATATTAGTTTCACAGGGTAGAGAATTCTAGGTTGACAGTTATTTTACTGAACACATTTTAAATATTTTTGCTTTGTCTTCTGACAGATGTTTCTGCTGATTACAAGTCTGCTGTTGGTCTGATTGTAGTTTATTTGTAGGTCATTTCTCCTAGGTAGCTTTAAAAATTGTCTTTACTCTTGTTTCTCTGCAGTTTCACCATGAGGCATATTTTGTTAAAAGTTGAGCTAAGAACTCCCTATGCCCTTTAAAATCTAATGACTTATGCCTTTATTCATTTCAGGAAACATTTCACCATTACCTCTTTGAATATTGTCTCTTTCTAAAGACATCATTTCTCTTTCTGAAACTCTATTATATGTATGCTAAAGGTTCTAATTCTATCCTTGTGTTTCTTAACTACTTTCTTCCCCAAATTTTTGGTGATTGCCTTATCTCTTTACCTTCCAAATCACTAATTTCCTTTTCTGTTATGTCTAGTGTATAGTTTAAGCCATCATTGATTATGTAAATGACTATGTTTTTTTTGTCTTAATCTGATTGAGCTGCTATAACACAGTATCACACACGGGGTGACTTCTAAATAACAGAAATGTATTTCCTGCAGTTCTGAAGACTGAGATGTCTAAGATGAAGCAGGAGGCAGGTTTAGTGACTGGTGAGGACTCCCTGGGTCAAAGACTCCTACCTCTCTGTGTTCCCATATGGCAGAAGGGGCAAGGGAGCTTTCTCAGATTTGTTTTATAAGGAAGCAATCCCATTCATGGGGGCAGAGCCCTCATGACCTAATCACTTCCCAAAGGCTCTACCTCCTAATACTATCACCTTGGAGGTTGGGATTTCACAATGGATTTTTGGGAGAACATAAAACATTCAGTCCATAGCAGTCTTCATTTCTAAAAATTTTGTTTTGTTTAGGTTTTTCTTTCTCAAGTCTGCCTGTTCTTTTTCCAAAGCACCTTTATCTTGTCTTATTAATGCTTTTCCTTCATTTATTTTGTGGGACATTATTAATGCACTTATTTTCAACATTTCATTTTAGATTATGCAATTATCTTAATTATTCACAACTGTGAGTTCCCCCTTTATCATGCTTGCTTTCTCAGAGCTTTGGGTTTCCCTATGTGTTTTACAATTTTGGATTATGGGCTCATCTTCAGTTGACTTTGTCTCCTGGGGAAGCCTTGTTTGCCTTGAGTTGAAGAGGCACCTCTATTAGGTACTGTTGCCTAAGTCTTTGCTAGGGCTCTGTGTTTTGCCATGGCTCTGAATCTGTTTAAATGTTAGTTTCTTGGCTACAAACATTCCCATGCCACTTAAGTAATGTGAATTCAGGTCATACATTCAATACTTTTAGTTTAGAAAAATGTGAAAATAAGCCATAGAGTTGCTATTAAGAGTGTTTGGCACTAATGAGAACCTTAAAATTTCTATCTGGAAGGTGGGTAGAGCCTGTTAAAGAATCTGTCTTAAAGTTGTATCTGCAGTTTTCATAGCAAATATAGTACTTTTACTAAATTTGCATGTTTATTTGGAATAGCTTGGAGATAGGATGATGGAAATATGATATAGTCTTTAAACTGTAGTTAACAGTAATAACAGTGATTTTACTTAGAATACGTGCTTATTTGGAGTATACTGAGAAGTGTTGACAGAAATAACGGTGGCTGAAAATCATCTCAAGCCTCCATTTGTGGTTGGAGCTAAATATATAGTCTGGAATAATATATAAAGGCACTGATCAGCCACAGTGCCTCTCTGAAGAGGTGGGGGAAGGGAACTCTTGATAAACATATCTTTTAAAACCTATGCATCTGGATTAAATTTAAAAAGTATTAAATAATGTTTAGGTTTACTTTGAATTACATGACAGTTGACCTAATCACATGTGGGGTATTGGACTAGTTAAGATTTCAGAAAATAAGCTAAAGTCAATCAAAATATTTAAGTTTCTCAATTTAATTTGATATGACCCTGAGCTTTTGCCTCATATAAAACCAAGAAGAGGAAATTTAAATTAAAAATTAAAGAACATCTTTATTAACTTGGACAGAAAGAGCTTTAATTATAGTCTTCCTTTCTCCAATCAGTGAGATGTCTGACATCGAACCTTAGGGACTTCAGAGCAGTAACGAATTAAGAGAAGAATACTGCTGTTTTTGTGCCAGTGTTTGGAGAGTGTAAAACAGTACTAGGTCTGGGAAGACTCTGTCTTGAATGAAAGGTCTGAAACTTAAGGAAGTTAAAAATGAAGGAACAATGGGATATCCACGTTGTTGGTTTAATAATTAGCACAAGAAAAACAAATAAGTAGCCTGTCTTGAGTTTGGGAGAGAGGAGGCACAATATTTGGTCCCACTGCTAAGTTTTGGGAAGTAAGACAGAATAAGTTCTTTTCCTTTTTTTTTTTTTTTTTTTTTTTTGGTAGAAAGGATATATTACTAGAAAAGGGATGGGGAGTAAGGGCAGCATCTCACTTTGGTTCTATGTATGTCCAAGGTCTTTGGAATAGACTACATGATTTCCAAGTCTACTCTGTCAGTTCCTCGAGGTGGGTGATGGTAAGACGTTGCTCAAACTCTCTATGCTTATTTTCTCTATGTGTGAAATTGGGAAATTTGAGTTGGTATGGGAAGCAAATAGTCTTTGTAGGGTGTTGTGCTGCCTCATAGGCATCTATGGTGTTCCTAAGGGAAATTGGTGCTGAAAATAGGGATTTTAAGTCATAAGAGGTTATCAGGAATGTTTCCCTTACATATAATTGAAATACCTTCTGTATGTTTATGTGAATTTATCTAGGGGGTTGAGTAGGTGACAGGAGCCATAGCTTTCTTTAGATTTTCAAAATTATTCAAAATCCCCAAAAGGGATTTGTCCTAAAATTTCTGCGAGGGGACAGGACAGTCCTAATTTGTGTACTATATGAAAGACCACAAAATATATTGGAGTTAATGTAGTTCTCATTTCAATAGGGTGAGTATTGGAGCACATTGGAACATCATTACAGGTGGGGAAGAGGTATGTTCTCATGGCAACAAGAGTCCTTACAAAAAGGTTCAGAAATACACTTAGAAATGTGGGACCACATTTGAATTAATCCTTAGGAACTTCTGAATTTGTTGGGTGAATTTGATTGTAGTTGTGGTCCTCCTAATTCTGTAGGTATTTAGAGGTTGAACCAATGAAAGAGTTAGTGCATCTTATTTCTACTTTGATTTTGCTATAACTCCATGTCCCTGGTCAAGACATTTAATTATCTGCTCCTATAATCTTTGACTGGAGCATGTGATTCTCGATGACTTATTAGCTTCGATGTATCACAAAGACTTGTGGTTGGATTCACAAGTGTGATGGTCATTTAGGTTATACTGATCTCTTATAATTTGCCACTTGCTTTTCATTTGTTCTTTGAAAGAAAATTAAAATTAATGAGGGACATTCTATGGGTAATGCTTACATTTTCCACTCAGACTTGAAATGTCAGCTGAGATTTAGAGATTACTTAGAAAAGTTAGTAAACTTTTCTAAGTGGACCAGCAGAATTCTAGTGCAATGCAAACACATGTTTGAGATGGAGAAGTCAGTGATCTTAGTTGAGGTAGTTTCATCTTCATCTCCTTAGCCAGGTATGTTGCTCTCTGCTTCCTGACATAGACTCTGTGCAACTGTCAGAATGATCTCTTCACATTCTCCTGCCAATGTGTACCTATTTCTACCTCTAATTTTGCTCATACTGCGTTGTTTTATTTCATGGGGTGGCTCTTAATGTTTATCTGCTTATTCTGCCCATTTTAAAAGTTTCTCCTTAGAAAGTTTTCACAGACTAATTCTGCCTCTAGTAATCCCTCACTTATTATGTGTATAATCCTTCATCTTGTCTTCTTCTTTGAATTATAAGCAACTCAAGAACAGGATAGTGGCAGAGACTGACTAACTGTTCAAATGCATTCCTCTTTGTGGGCATATAGTTAGACCATGTCCTCAGCTTGCTTTGCTTTGCAATTAGATGAGACCATGAGACTGAGTTCTACAATACTGCTTTCAGAAGTGAGGAACACTACTTTCAGGTCTGACATTAAAATATCCTACACACAGTCCTCCATGTTCGTTTCCCATATGCTGACTGAATGTAGAGACTTGAGGGTTTTAGGGGAGGGTGGATCTGCAAGTTGGAAAGGGCTTAGGTCTCTGAAGTATTATATGAAAATATCCCACCAACTGGGAATAACTACATTATACTGTTAGAGGATAAGCAACCAACTTACCAACTTAGCATGTATTAAGCCACCAGGGTGTTGGGGCTTCTCCAGTAGCAGCTAGTGTTACTCTAACAAACATAGAGGTAAATTATATTATATTTGTTTCTTTCACTGTACCCAGAATAATGTAGACAGAGGTTCCGTCAATGCTGGCTGCCTCCTCCAAAATGACAATGGAGGCTGCCTCCTCCAAAATGACTTCCAAAATGAACTCACATTCCAGAGCAAAGAGAAGTAGGATGATGTTCTGCTCAGGTCTGGAGAGTGGGAGTAGGATGAAGAAGAGAGGTTAGGAGTGGATGGCCCAGTGCGAAGGTACACAAGGTAGATAAGGCACATACATTTGGTCTTCTACCCTGGTCAATGGCATCAAATAAACAAACAGTATTGTTATTGATTATTATATTAAGCAAATATCAGGAAAGATATTGATATTGATTATTACATTAGATAAATGTGCAGAGTGGTGATGTTATTGATTTTTATATTCCACAAATATGAGGATGGACAAAACTCACACCTCAGCCAACTCATCTTAAAATGACTTAAGGTTTTGAGCACAATTCTGGGACAGGGACTTATTTTATGATGAATGTTTTAGAATATCTGAGAACTTTTCTCATCGAATTCCCATTAAGAAGAAAAGCAATTTGGGACACATATGCGTCTGTCTATAAAACAGCCTTGGAGCTGGCAGCATCATTGTCAGCAACAAAGACCCATGAGATCCATCAAATTCCAAATGTTGAACAGAGCCCCTTTAAGATATGGGGCCAATTAAAGAAATCAAACTGAGAGATGGAACACATTTGCAGAAAGCGGGAAATTTTTAGTTAAGTGTAAAATGAAAAGGTGATATAGTTTGGCTGTGTCACCACCCAAAATCTCATCTTGAATTGTAATCCCCATAATCCCCACATGTCAAGGGAGAGACCAGGTGGAGGTAATCAAATCATGGGGGCGGTTCCCCCTTGCTGTTCTCGTGGTAGTGAGTGAGTTCTCCCGATAGCTGACGGTTTTACGTGTTTGGTAGTTCCTCCTGTGTTCATTCTCCCTCCTGCAACCTTATGAAGAAGGTGCCTTGCTTCTCTTTTGCCTTCTGCCATGATTGCAAGTTTCCTGAGGCCTCCCCAGCCATGCAAAACTATGAGTCAATTAAACCTCTTTCCTTTCTAAATTACCCAGTCCCAGGCAGTTCTTTACAGCAATGTGAGAACAGACTGATACACAACATTATCTATGATAAGAGGTCCACAGTTTTTGTACCTTTGAGGTGTAGAAATGGTAGCTACATAGGATAGGCTAAGCAATCCCTCATTTACATGTGCTGTGGGTAAAGGGCAAAAAAAATTAAGTTATTATTCAGTTTGTGACTGTGGGACAGGAATACATGATTGTTACCAAAGCTTGCTTTTTGGAAAATTCAAGTAATAACAAAATTCTTGATTTTAACCCATATATTCTTCAATGTTAGATTAAAACAACCTAGAGAAGGACTGATAACAAGATAAGAGTTTAAAATAGTATTTGTGGGAAGGCATTTCCCCCTGGTGGGAAGGATGAAGGAAGAGTAAGAGATGAAGAGGCCATAGAGAGGTGGAATTCCAACATACACATTCAGAAGAATCTGAGAAATGTGTTCTACAGGGAAGGAAACACAAAAGAAAGTTAATATGCACAACATATGCAAGCAATAAAGACACTATTGAGGCTGTTGCTGTTGTCTTGCCTAGAAAACATCCCCCCTTTGATTGACACTTGTCATTCAGGTCTCAGCTTAGATCTTTGCTGACTACCCCGTGTGACGTTTCTCCATGAGCCATTGTCTTCACATTGTGACAGTGAAATTTTCTTCATAGAACTTGCTGTGTTTAAAGTTTTCTAAGTCATTCATGTGTTTGCTGTTCATACTCCATGGCACAGAGATCTCATCTGGCTTGCTCATCACCATACTCTGAGCACCCAGACTAGGACTTGGCACAGAGGAGGCATTCAATAAACATTTTCATCAATTCAGGCTGCTGTAGCAAGTAATTATAGACTGGGTTGCTTAAACAACAGACCTTTATTTCTCACAGTTCTGGAAGTTGGGAAGTTCAAGGTCAAGATGCTGAAAGATTTGGTGTCTGCTGAGGGTCACTTCCTGGTTCAGAGATGGCTGTCTTCTCACTATATTCTCACATGATGGAAAGATGGCGAGCTAGCTCTCTGGAATCCCTTTTATAAGTGCACTAATCCCAGTTATGAGGGCTCCACCCTCGTGACCAAATGACCTCCACAGGCCCCATCTTTGATACTTTCACATGGGGAGTTAGGATTCCAACATATAAATTTTGGGGAAACACAAACGTTTAATTCATTTAAACACATATCTATGGAATGGATGAACCAGATACCTGTCCTTTGTACTAGAAAAGTTGCCTTTGAATCAAAATCAGGTGAAGGAGAAGCTTAAGAAATACCTAAAAACTTTCTGTGATTAAGGGAAGGGACTTCAGCACATATTATTTAGTTATCTTTCTTCAAATGCAAAAACACTGAAGAGAAGTTAAGCTGACAACATGTTACAAACAACAGCCATGGTCTTCTGACTCTGAAATTCTTGATTATTTTGCTGCCCATTTTATACATTTCTCTCTTCAATGTTTGGAAGGAGTAATATTTAGGAGAAAAACAAGTTGTTTGGCCACTTGGATAAAGCCATTGGCCACATCAGCAAATCCTCTGCTTTGGCTGTGGGCACTCTGACTCGAATAAGCAGCAGGTGGTGAATTAATGGTGTGATTTGCATTTTTTGAGTGTATGTGTGTGCAGAATCTTGCTTATACTGGTCTAGAGCTCTTTATATTAAAATGTGTTTATATTTAAAGAAATAGAAAAGGAATTATTTGCCTGCTTTTGTCATGGTTGTACTATAATCCACCATGAGAAATCATAATATAATTTCATTTTTCCCTTGATTTAATGCTGTTAAAGGAGCCAGCTCTAAGTCTGAGGAAACAAATCTACTTTTAAGTATACCTGCATGCAAATGGGCTGTGGAGATGGTTTATCCTTTTACATAATAAGTAGAAAGTTCGCTTTTTCAGCGGAATAGATGTATAGATTAATAAACCCCAGCTAGGCACATGGATACGTGGAATCAATGTAAGCCTGGTTACAGATGACAAAGAGCTTCACGCTCGAGTGCTTTGCAGCCTAATTCAATAAAACAAAATGAAAGGCAAATGCTTGAGGAGTTGAAGAGAGGATCTTTCTGAAAATATTAAAACCTCTGTACAAAGAAAGTCATATTCTTTTTTGAGCTTGCTCCCAATATTGCAATGTAATATATGGGCCTCTTTTGGGGGAAAAAAATTAAAGGTGCTTTGTGATTTTTTAACAAAGCAACAAAAAGGAACCATTTTGAGTGTAGAAGCCTACACTTTGGTCTTTAACTGGAAAGTAAAATGCTGAGATAACACTAGATTTTTTTCCCCCATCAATTTGCAAAACTAAAGTATGAATCTAAACTGAAATAGCGACAGCGTGAAAAGCTATTCACGGGTCTGCGGCCATCTCTGATTCTATCAATTTGTTTTCCAGTCTTTGTTGTGATTCCGTATTTCTCATGGATCTCTAGAGACAGCTTCCGGCTTGAGGAGAGAATATCAATAGCCCGCATGTTCCTCTAGGAGGCTTCCCTGCGACAGTCATGATGCTTCCACAGATCACATCTTCTCTTTCTTTAATGATGGTGGTAAAACAACAAAAATTATTCATTTTGGGAAACATGAAAATCAACACAGCAATAATGCCTGAGTGAGAATATAATTTTGCTTCCTCTTTGTGCAGTAAGCTCAAAGGCAAAAAGTAAGAATCAATTGGTCTCTTTTCTGGGATTTCATAAATCCATAATTGCATCACATGCATTTAACAATGAAGCAAGGAGTTTAATAGATTTGGACAGAACTTGCACACTGTAATGAAATAAGTACTGGACTTTCTAACTCAGCCTGGAAGGCCTGGTTTCTGGCTGAGCCCCGTCAGGTGACAAGTGGGTCACCTCCGATAAAATCTGTAATTCCCCTGAACTCTATGTTTCATATCTATAAAATGGAAATAAAAATATCTGCTGTTTTGACCTCACAGGGCTGATGAAATATAACATGACATGTATGTGAGTATCTAGAAAATGTGAGAAGCATGTGTGAATACAACATGCTCTCAAATTATTAGAGGAGATACACTTTAATATTCACACCATCCTCTAGGAACTCTGTCCTGTCCAGAAAATCTTAACATGTTTGTTTTTAAGGGAAGAATTGCTGCTTTCAGTTGTACATTTTGTATTTTAAAATATGTGTGTTTATATATATGTTAATATTTATATTTTTCTGCTTTTTTCCCTCTTCTCCCCCTTCCCAACCCCTTTAGCTCTTCTTCTGTGTTATCCTTAAACATTCAATTCAGTGTTATCTCCTGTAAGAAACTTCTCCCATGCCCAAGGCTGGATTAGTCTGTACTACCGTGCTTTCAAAAAAATCTTTGAGTTTATCTACGATTACATTTTCAACACATCTTATATTTATTTTCCTGTCTCCTTTACTAGATTGTGAGTATCTGAAGAGTGGACTTTGTTTCTTAATCATGTTTGAATTCCCAAGGCCTAGACAGTGTTGGCCAGATTGTAGGCACTCAGAAAATTTTGTTGCATTACTAATGGCTGTTCTTATAAAAAAATGTAAACGTGTAAAACTTTCTATTCCGATGTGAGGGACCAGGGATTGGTTAGATTTACCTGTTGCTATAAGAAACTGGGTTTTTCTTTAGAAATTGTGGTAGACAGAATGGTTTCCCCAAGGTCACTTTATACTGGGATCTGAGACTCTGTTATGTAATATGACAAAAGGAACTTTACAGGTGTATTTAAGGTTACAGATCTTAAAATAGAGAGATCATCCTGGATTATCTGGTTGGGCACAACCTAATCACATAAGCCCTCAGAAACAGATACCTTTCCCTGGCAGAAGCAGAAGAGATGGGGCAACAGAAGCAGTGAGTTTCAAAGCGTGAGAAGGACTTGATGTGTTGTTGCCGGCCATGCAAAGAAGTGGGCTGTGCATAAAGGCTGGAGAGGTACCTCAAGTTGCGGAGAGGGGTTCCTGGCTGACAGTTAGTAAGGAAGCAGGAACGTCATCCCTACATCCTCCAGGAACCAAATTCTATCGACAATGTGAACAGGCTTGAAAGCAGATTCTTCCCACAAGGCTCTAGATAAGCTCTCCAGTTGGCTGACGACTTCAGCCTTAAGAGACCCGTAGCCGAAAAAACAGTCTAGTCGACCTGGACTTCTATCTACAGAATAGTGAGATAATACATTTGGGTTGTTATATGCCATTAAGTTTATGGTAATTGGTTATGGCAGCAATAGAATACAAATACAGAAATTAATTTACTAGTTCCAAAAGACCAGGTTTTAGAAACTTATCATAAAGGTGGGATAGGTTGGGTGCAGTGACTCACACCTGTAATTGCAGCACTTCGGGAGGCCAAGGGGCAGATCACTTGAGCCCAGGGGTTCGAGACAACCCTGGCCAACATGATGAAACCCCGTCTCTACTAAAAATACAAAAATTAGCCAGGCAGGTGGCATGTGCCTGTAATCCCAGCTACTCGGAAGGCTGAGGCATGAGAATCGCTTGAACCCAGGAGGCAGAGGTTGTAGTGAGCTGAGATCGAACCACTGTACTCCAGCCTGGGCAACAGAACAACACTCTGTCTCAAAACAAAACAAAAAAATGTGGACTAGTCTGGGTCTGCAACAGACTATGAAGATCCCCAGAGGGGAAGCCACTGAAAAGTTACACAGGTTGGATTCTCCAGGATGGTGACAGTCGTGGTGGTAGAATTAGGGGACTGGCTGGAGCTGCCATTCTAAGTCAGGGCGGGCAGTGCATGGACCAACCCCACACCCCCAGGAACTGGTGTCATTTCTTCCTGATTTGAAGCTGAGTACAAGTTAGATTTGGCAGGGCAGGGCTGGGCAGAGCAGAAGTTGCAGAAATAAATCACAAGAGTTAGTTTGGAAATTGTGTTTCTCCAGAATTTTGAAGATATTTCTCCCTGGTCTGCCAGCTTCTAGAGTTCCTCTTAAGAAGTCCAACGTCATTCTGATGGCAAATCCCCTGCTGTGCTCATGCCTCCCTCTGCTGCCTTAGTGTGGAAGCTTCTCTGATTAGCTGTTTCCAACCTGCTGCCAAAGTGGAGAATGAACCATCTCTTTGCCTAGTTGAATTGGGGAGGGGACCTAGGGGACTTCGCAGCTCCTCAGCCTGACTTTTGATCAGTCTTCTAGGTCTTCATCGCGACCTCTCACCTCTTCAGATGTATTTGGTGTTGCCAGTTCCTATGTCTTTCTGGAGTTCAGAGGTACAAGCAGACTTTCTTGCCAGTGGCTTTTCCTTCTGGAGGCAGTTCCCAGATTGCTGTTTGCTAAGTCGGTGACAGCCACTTGTCCACCCCTCTCTGGTCTCGCATCTATTGTCTCCTCTTCCGTTCTTATATGCTTGGAGGATTTATGCTGTTCATATCCCTTTACTGATAGTCTTGTTTCATTCGAGGTGGAAATGAAATCGCCCTATGTCTCCAATTAGCCATGTTAACCACAAGGCCACTGGCCTCATTTCTTTGTCTATGAAATGAGAGATTATGGTGGGTGAACTTAAAGGCATTTTCCTCCACTGAAAGTCTTTGCTCCTGCATATGGTTTAGATTTAATGTAATTCCCAGCTGATCACAGCTAGATTCTCTATCACTTATCTCACTCTCAGAAGAGCAGTGATTATTTTTGCTTTTGTTGTTTTGAATCTCTCTGAGCGAGAGACCTGTGGTGTAGCAAATTATATCTTGTGTACAAATTAGAGTAAACTGAAAAACACAGGTGACTTTTGTTCCCTTCTGCATCACAAAGACCTTTTCAATACACCTGATTGATTGTAAAGGGAACTCTGGGAGCAGATGTGAGCTACTGGGACTCTGCTAATGGTAATTTGGGTGCTGTCATATTTATCATGCTGTGCTATTTGGCAAGCAAGTAGGAAGCCTTTAAACTTTTTGCTCTTTCTGAAAAAATAAAAATTCAGAAAGAAGATAATACCAAAATTTCAATCAGAAAGAAGTTTCCTTTCTATGGGGAATCACAAAGAATGTTCTGGTAAGTCAATAAAAGTCCTGCTTTGGTTCAATTAGTTAAGGTTGGAGTCTTTGATTCATGAAGTCTGGTGGAAATGGATTGCCTTCCCTGTTGGAACTCCACTATGCGGCTTGGCACTTTATACTTGTAGCATCAGTGCCTGTCCCTGTTTGTTGTAGTCACTGCTGTTAATGACTAGCTCTTATGTGTTCTCTTTTAATATCCAGAAGAAGAACTTCCAAAACATAATGACTTTTTCTAAGATAGTGTGTTATGTAATATTTGAAATAAAAAAAAACCTTAGAATTTGGTATAATCCATTGTATATTGTTTTTGTTTGTATCAGTGCCATTGGTATAGGGGATGGGAATAGAGTCCTCTGAAAAGTTTTCAATTAAAACAGAAATTCTAAATAGTCAAAGTAAAGGAGACAGACATGGACAATCTTTAACTCTCTTAAAACTCTCAATTATTTTGCATGCAGAACATTATTAAAGGCTTGTAGAAAAAGAGGTGAACGCATCAATATTTTACAAGTTTAGGTTATTCAGTGACTCTGTGTACTTATTTATATTGATACATAATAGATGTACATATTTTTGGGATATATGTGATAATTTGATACATTCACATGAGTAAATAAGGGTAAATGGATATTCATTATCTTAAATATTTATCTTTTCTTTATGCTAGGAACATTCAAATTATTCTCAGCTATTTTGAAACGTACAATCAATTAATGTTAACTATAGTCACTAGCTGTGACTAGTGACATACTGATCTGTTGAACACTAGGCCCCATTTCTTCAATATAACTGTAGATCTGTAACCATTAATCAAACTCTTTTTTTTTTTTGAGATGGAGTCTCACTCTGTCATCCAGGCTGGAGTGTGCAATCTTGGCTCGCTGCAGCCTCCACCTCCCGGGTTCAAGTGATTCTCCTGCCTCAGCCTCCTGAGTAGCTGGGACTATAAGTGCATGCCACCATGCCCAGCTAATTTTTTGTATTTTTAGTAGAGATGGGGTTTCACAGTGTTATCAAACTCTTTTTATATCTTCCTCCCCACTACCCTTCCTGGCTTGTGGTAACCACCAATCTCTTCTCTATCTTCATGAGATCTACTTTTTTAGCTGGCATAAATGAGTGAGCATGTGGGATATTTATCTTTCTGTACTTTGCCTGTTTCACTTAACATAATGACCTCTAGTTCCACTCATGTTGCTACAAATGAAAGGATTTCACTCATTTTTATGGCTGAATAATATTCCATTGCATTTTTAGATAGATAGAGTCTTGCTCTGTTGCCCTGCCTGGAGTGCAGTGGCATGATCTCAACTCACTGCAACCTTCACCTACCGGGTTTAAATGATTCTCCTGCCTCAGCCTCCTGACTAACTGGAATTAAAGGTGCCCGCCAGAACACCCAGCTAATTTGTATATTTTTAGTAGAGACAGGGTTTTGCCATGTTGCTCAGGCTGGTCTTGAACTGCTGACCTTAGGTGATCCACCCGCCTTGGCCTCCCAAAGTGCTGGGAGAACAGGTGTAAACCACCGCACCTGGCTACCTCACATTTTCTTTATCCTTCACTCATTGATGGACACTTAGGTTGATTTCATATTTTGGCCATTATGAATAGTGCTGAAAAACATGAGTGCGCAGACACTCTTAAATATACTGATTTCCTTTTTTTTGCATATATATCCAGAGGTGGAATTGCTGGATCATATGGTAACACAATTTTTATTTCTTTGAGGAAGCTCCATATTATTTTCCATAGTGGCTCTATTAGTTTACATTTCCACCAACATTGTACCAGGGTTCCCCTTTCTCCACATCCTTTCCAGCATCTGTTTATCCTGTCTTTTTGATAAAAGCCTTTCTAACTGGGGTAAGATGATATCTTATTATGGTTTTGAGATGCATTTCTCTGCTGATTAGTGATGTTGAACTTTTTTTTCATATACCTGTTGGCTGTTGATTGTCTTCTTTTGAGAAATGTGTATTCAGATCTTTTGCCCATTTTAAAATCAGATTTTTTTTTCCTGTTGAGTTTGAGTTCCTTATATATTTTGGTTATTGATATCTTGTCACATAGGTAGTTTGCAAATATTTTCTTCCTTTCTGTACGTTGTCTCTAGGTTTGTAGTATATTTTGAAGTCAGGTAGTAGGATGCCTCCAGCTTTGTTCTTTTTGCTCAGGATTCCTTTTGCTTTTTGGAGTCTTATGTGGTTTCACATTGATTTAAGGATTTTTCTTCTATTTCTGTGAAGAATGTTATTAGTATTTTGATAGGGATTGCATGGACTATAAATTGTTTTGGGTGGTATTGTCATTTTTAACAATATTAATTCTTCTAATTCATGAGCATGGAATATTCTCGACTTTTTTTGTGTCCTCTTCAATTTCTTTCAGTGTTTTCATCACTGTTTCATAGTTTTCCTTGAGTAGGATTTTCATATCTTTGGTTACATTGATTCCTAGGTATTTAATATTCTTTGTAGCTATTGTAAATGTGATTGCTTTCTTGATTTCCTTTTAGATTGTTCACTACTGGTGTATATAGATGTTATTGATTTTTGTATGTTGATTATATATATGTATTGTATTTTATAAGTCAAAACTCTACTGTATTTACCAGTTCTAATGTTTTTTTTTTTTTTGTGTGTGGGGTCTTTAGGTTTATCTAAATATAAGATCATGTTGTCTGTGTACAAGACTTACTTTGACTTCTTTTTTCCAATTTGAATGCCTTTTATTTCTTTCTCTTGCCTAATTGCTCTGGCTAGGACTTACAGTATTATGTTGAATAAAAGTGGTGAAAATAAGCATACTTGTCTTGGTCAGGACCTTAGAGAAAAGGCTTTCAAGTTTTACCTATTCATTATGATGTTGGCTGTGGCTTTGTCATATATGGCCCTTATTATTTTGAAGTATGTCTTTTATACTCAGTTTTTTTATTTTTTTAATCATAAAGGGATGTTGAATTTTATCAAGTGCTTTATAAGCATCTATTAAAATGATTATATGGTTTTTGTTCTTGGTTCCTTTAATGTGATAGATTATATTTATTGATTTGCATATGTGGAATGGTATGAACCCCACATAATCATGGTGAATGATCTTTTACATGTGTTGTTGAATTTGGTTTGCTAACATTTTGTTGGGGATTTTTACATTTATGTCCATCAATTATATTGGCCAGTAGTTTATTTTGTGTGTGTGTGTGTGTGTGTGTGTGTGTGTGTGTGTGTCCTTGTTTGGTTTTGGTAACAGAGCCTCATAGAATGAGTTTGGAAGTCTTCCCTCTTCTTCAATTTTTTGAAGAGTTTTCCTAGAATTGGTATTCATTTTTTTTTCAGGTGAGGTTAATTTTAACAGATATTCATTTAATCCAATATATGCAAAATATTATCAATTATTTTATTTTTTTCTTTAATTTTTAAGTTCAGAGGTACATGTGCAGGATGTGCAGATTTATCACATAGGTAAAGGTCTGGCATGGTGGCTTGATACTCATTATTTTTTAAATGTTTAGTAGAATTCAGCAGTGAAGCTATCAGATCCTGGCTTTTGTTTGTGGCTTCAATCTTGTTACTCATTATTGGTTTGTTGAGATTTTCTATTTCTTCATAGTTCAATTTTGGTAGCTTATATCTGTCTGAAAATGTATCCATTTCTTATAGGGTTTCAAATTGGCTGCCATATAAATGTAACTATTTCTAATGATTTTTTGTATTTCTATGGTCTCAGTTATTACATCTCTTCTTTTTGTTTCTGATTTCTTTGTGTCTTTTACCCGTTTTTCTTAGTCTAGCTAATGGTTTGTCAGTTTTGTTTATCTTTTCAAAAAACCAAGTTTTGTGTTTTTGATCTGCTCTTTTTAGCCTCAATTTTATTTATTTCTGCTCTGATTTTTATTATTTATTTCCTTCTGCTAATTTTGGGTTTGTTTTTTTTTTGTTTTTGAGGTCCTAGAAGTGTATTATTAGGTTTTTAGATTTGAAGTCTTTCAACTTTTTTGATATAGGTGTTTATTGCTATAAACTTCCCCCTTAGTACTTCTTTTTCTGTGTTCCATGGATTTTGGTTTGGCATATTTACATTTTCATTTATTTCAAGAAATTTTAACATTTTCTTCTTAATTTCTTAATTGACCAATTTGTCATTCTGGAACATGTTGTTTAATTTCCATGTGTTTGTGTAGTTTCTAAGGTTCCTCTTGCTATTATTGCTGGTTTTATTCCATTGTGATCAGAAAAGATACTTTATATGATTTCTACTCTTTTGAAATTGAAAATTGAAGCTCATTTTGGGCCTAAAATACGATCTATTCTGGAGAATATTCCATGTGCTGATGAAAGGAATGTGTGTTTTGCAGCAATTGGGTGAAATGTTCTGTAAATGTTAGGACTGTTTGGTTTAGTGTGCAGTTTAACTTCATTGTTTGTTGATTTTTCTGTCTAGATGATCCATCCATTATTGGGAGTGGGATTTTGAAGTCCCCTACTATTTTATTGCAGGCTGTACCTCCCTTTAGATCCATTAATGTTTGTTTTATATACTTGGGAATTCTGGTGTTTGGTGCATAGATATTTATAATTGTTATAACCTTTTGCTGTATTTGACCCCTTAATTATTATATAGTGACTTCCTTTGTCTCTTTTTACAGCCCTTAATTTGTAATCTGTTTCATCTGATAGAACTATAGCTACTCCTACATTTTTTTATTTTTATTTTTTGGTTTCTACTTGCATGGAATATTTTTTCTGTCCTTTCATTTTCAGTCTATGTGTGTCTTTATGGGTGAGGTGGCTTTCTTGTAGGCAGCATATAGTTGGGTCTTGTTTCTTTATCCATTCAGCCACTCTATATCTTTAATTTGGAGAATTTAGTACATTTTGATTCAGTGTTATTATTGACAAGTAGGACTTACTGCACCATTTTATTGCTTGTTTTCTGGTTGTTTTGTAAGTCCTCTCTTTTCTCTTCCTTTCTTACTATCCTCCTTTGTAGTTAAGTGATTTCTCTGGCAATATGTTTTAATTTGTTATTATTATTTTTAGTGTATTTATTATAAGTTTTTGTGTTGTGGTTACTGTGAGGCTTACACAAAAATCTTATAGATACAAGAAGTTATTTTAAAGAGATAGCAATATATTTTAGATCATAAAAAGAGAATAAAAACAAACAAAGAAAAAAGTAAAGACACTCCCAAAACCACTACACTCTAACACCATCTTTTCACATTTTGAGTTCTGGTTGTGTCAATTTACATATTATTATATTGTAATAAAACGACCTTGACAGGTTGTTACAGCTATTATTGTTTTTGATAAATGTGTCTTCTAAGTTTTATACTAGAGTTATAAGTGGATTTCATACCACTATTATAGTATTGGAGTATTCTAGGGTTTTCTCTGTTCTGAATTTTACCTGTGAGTTTTATAACTTCAAATTGTTTTGCACATTAGTGGATTTTTCTTTCAAATTGAATTGCTTTTAGCATTTCTTGTAAGACAGGTCTGGTGGTGAATTACCTTGACTTTTGTTTGTCTGGGAAAGACTATCCTTCATACTTGAAGGATAGCTTCATTGAATAACGTATTCTTTGATGGTGTTTTTTTCTTTCAGTATTTTGAAAATGTTGTTTCACTCCCTCCTGGTGCGTATGGTTTCCATTGAGAAGTCTCTTGCCAGATGAATTGGAGTTCCTTTATGTGTTTTTTACTCCCTTTTCTTGCTGCTTTTAGTATCCTCTCTTTGTTCTTGACATTTGAGAGTTTGGTTATTACATGCTTTGGAGTAGTCTTATTTGGGTTGACTCTGGAGATATCTGGACTTCTTGAATATGGATATTTGTACCTTTCTCAAGTTTTATAAAGTTTTCTGTTGTTATTTCCTCAAATAATCTGTCTAGCCCTTTGTCTTGTTCTACTCCCTATTGAACACCAATAATTCTTAGATTTGGTCTTTTGAGGTTATTTTTATATCTTGTAGGCAATCTTTTTCTTTTTCATTCTTTTTCTCCTCTGAAAGTATAGTTTCAAATTGCTTGTCTTCAAGTTCACTGATTTTTTCCTTTGCTTGATTCATTCTGCTATTGAGAGCCTCCAATGAATTTTCCAGGTCAGAGATTGTATTTCTCAGTTCCAAGATTTCTGTTTGATTTTTAAAATTATTTAAGTCTCTTTGTTAAATTTCTCTGATAAATTTCTGAATTGATTTTCTGTATTATATTGGAGATCCCCGAGTTTCCTTAAAACTGCTATTTTGAATTCTTTATTGGAGAGCTCACATATCACCATCTTGTTAGGATCTGTGACTGGTTCCTTGCTTTGTCCATTTGGTGAGGTCATGGTTTCCTGTTATTTATTGTGGATGTCTATATTTTTGTCTTGAAGAATTAGTTATTTTTTACAGTTTTCTCTGTCTGGTTTGTTTTGCTTTTTATTCGTTATGTTTGCTTACAGATTCTTGGTAATTTGCTTGTTGAATTTCTTATACATGTTTTTCTGTGAGGCCACTGCTTTCTTTTTGATACTAGATGGTGCCTAAAGCTCAGGTTTGTCTTGGCTCTAGCAAATAATTAGAGTGCTGCCTGTTCAGAATGTGGAATGTTCCCAAAAACGCATATGTTGGCAGTATGGAAAGGCTGGCTAAGGGTTCATTTTCAGGGGACCCACAGAACATCCTTCCTGCAGCATGGCGCTGCTGAACAGCCATTCTGCTCTGGTGTCTCCTTGGCTGAGTTATAGAGCAGAGTTTTTGAGTCTGGAGATGGTGGTCCAGCTTTGCCCCGTTTTCACTGCGTGTCCTCAGGGATATGTCTCCCTTCAGGTAGTCACAATGCTTCCTGTGGGTTAAGGCATAGACAGGTCTCCTGCCAAGGAGCCCAAGATGGTGGAGAAGCTGGTTGTCCACCTCTGTCTTACTTTTTCTAGAGTAGAAACCATAAGTCAAAGGACATTTTCTATGTGTTTGGTGAGGAGCAGATTGGAGGAGGAGAGTGAAAGATATGACAATCTGATTTTCTTTCTGTCTGCTCAGAGTGTTGTTTTAAACTTCTCTGTGGTCCCAGGAATGGACTCATCCTTATATTTGAGTTCTGGGATATTACTGATGATAATCTCCTTATATTTGAATTCTGGGATATCACTGATGATAATCTCAGTGCTGTATATTTGGTTTTGGTTTTCTGTGGGGGGTGAGGGTAAGGATTGAAGCCCGTTTGTGTGAACACCACCATTTTGGAATTGGAGGTCTCTATACTGTGTCTCAATGGCTCACTCATTTACTTGGAATCAGTACTATATTCAAAGCAATTCTTATCACATTTGGAATGAGATTTTTGATGATATCATGATTATGGTATGCTTCAACCCGGGAGGTGAAGGTTGTAGTGAGCCAAAATCGTGCCACTGTACTCCAGCCTGGGTGACAGAGGGAGACTCTGTCTCAAAAAAATAAAAAGAACCTGGGTATTGAAAATATTGCCAACTTCTGATTTGATTAACCCTGGGACAACTTAATGTTTAGACTTTGCGTTTTGCGTGATAATAAATTTCCTTATCATCTAACCCATTTTGAGTTGTTTCATCAGTTACTCATAGCTGACATAATCCTAACCAATATAAAAGAACTGCAAATATTAAAGAACACACAGAATGTAAGCATTGAAAGGGATGTTAATATATTATTCATAAAGCACTTATTTGTTGAGAAAGATAGCACTGTGCTAGATCATGGGTATAGCAGAGAACAAGACAGACACTGTCCCTGATCTTTTGGAACATATTGTCTGGTGGGTCTGAGAAAGTATTTGGTCTAATCTTATTGCACAGATAGGGATAGCTTTTATCTCTCTCAGTGTTAGTATAATTCTTTTAGTCACTTAATATAGGAGGGTGGATCCTATTAAAGGAAAGACTATAAGTTTGCCGTTCTTTTTGCTTTTGAACCTACCACTAGCTCTTTTGTTCATTTGGTTACTTGAAAGTGTTGGCTATTCAAGGTTGGACCTGGAACTGAGTTTAGACTTAAGGGTTGTATAGTGCAAAATTTATGTGCAAAATAGGGTGAGAGGAATGTGAAATGACTTGGACTCTCTCTCTCTCTCTGTGTATTTATGTGTGTGTGTGTGTGTGTGTGTGTGAAAGAGAGAGCAAGGTGGTCAAAGACTGAGTGATAGACTAGAAAGACCAGTAAGAAATCCCCTATGTGATGATGACTAAAGGAATTCCAAGACGAGACATGACTGATATGTAGTTTTAAGTATTTGCTGTATCACGCAGAAATGTAACTTTTTGTCAGTGACCTAGAAAAGTTTTGTAGAAATGTGAAAATTTTGTTACACATCACAAGCTTTGTTCCCCTGTTGCTTGAGTGAGGAGTCAGGAAGACAAAGGATTGACCTCAAGGCATGGAGCACAAAACAAGCATTCAGCAGAGGCAGGAAATGGGAGAGAATTCAGCAGAGGCAGGAAAGCATGCCCCATTCCCCTATCTGCCTCTCTGTAGAAGTTTTGCAGAAATCTTGAAGAGGGCTCTGGGCTTTCCACTAGATACAGAATGGTATTTGACCGTTTTAATTGACATCTTAAGGGGACATCTGGATTAGAGTCATACTCTGCTGGTGGCTGCAGCACTCATCGTAACAATACTGATTCAATTATTGGGTCATTGCCTTCCCATCTAGACAGTAAGCTCTTTGATGGCAGGGCCCATGTATGTTTTCATGATAAAGTTCATATTGGGTATCATTTAAAAATAAGTATTCAGTTAATTTTTATTAAATAGTTTCCTTCTGGCAGGGTAAGACTGTCATTCAAATAGTCACAGTATTTCCCCTCTTCTGCTTGCGGAGGAGAAACAATCTGTATCCCTCTGACCTCTCCTAGGGAAGGGGCCTTACCAGGTGGGTTCCAGGGCCAACTATGTATGACTGTGGCTGATGAAGAGACTTGGAGAAATTGAGAGAGACTACCCAGGTTTATATGGAAAATATCAGAGAGCTATAGATAAAAGTAATAGATACAGACGTGGGGATGAGAAGCAGAGAAAAAAATCTTGTGTAAGTTAAGTTTGAGAGATATGGGGAGCATAGGAGGGAGAGGAAAGGCTTTAGGGGCAGGTGCAGTGCATATGGATGCACATACACATGCACAAATAAGATATTAATGTAGAGAGAAAGCAGCAGGAGGAGTGGTTTCAACAAGTTTTGCTTTTGCTGTGTGTTATGAGTAGGATCTCTTTGGGTAGGTTTCAATAGATTTCAATAAAGATATAAATTGCTACTTGGCTATTTTTGACTGTATTTCTTTGAATGAGGCTGACTTCTGGATGAGAAAAGGCCAGCCTGGCTTTACGTGCATTACAATCATGTGTAGCAGGCTGAGTTTCTTTCACACTTTGGTGTGCTATATGATGCCTCCAAGCACTTAGTGGAAACAGCAAATATTTCTTGCACGTAACTGAAATAATAAACATCTAAGATTGGGTGCCATCCAATCTTATAGCATTTAACTATGGAATGAATTAAGACCAAAATGAATTACATTCTTAGATTTTGTTATTTTCTTTAGTAGATTTAAAGAATGTGTTAAAACATGCATTGTGGAAAAGGACATTCCATTTTGAACTATTCCAGAAATGTGCATAGGAACCATTTAGACGGATCTTATTGTCCATTTCAGTTAATCTGTGGGAAGCAAGGCTCTCCCTATTGCTAGCCAGATCCAAGAATTTTAAGATATTCAAATTGGAATTTCTTTCTTCAAGTCCTGGAGGCTCTCAGGAAAGTCGCCCATGAGGCCAGGGTTGAAGTTATGCCTCCCTGCTGGGGCTCAGTCAAACAAAGGCATCCGTTCTTGTTGGTAACGCATCTCTGTATCAGCTGAATTAACTGGATTTAAATTAAATGGGATCTCAGGTGAAAGGTTTTATTTCAGAGAGGCAACTTTCGTTTTGGTGGCAGGGAGAGAAGGCGCTTCTATCATCTGGTGATAGGACAGGGGCTTTGGAAAGAAGCAGGGAAGAGTTTTGCACACGTTAGATGGCTCAATGGTGAGTTCAGGGGGTCATGTTGTGTCCTTAAAGAGGCTATGCCAGAGGATTTTGGAGACCCAGATGCTTCATTGCTTCATTCAATGAACTGCAAATCGTAAGTACCTCTGTGAGACATCGAGTTGTCTAGTCCTACTCCTTACCCATTCCGTTTTCACTTCCCTTATTCCTGCCCTCCTAGGAGGCTAATATGGAACATTGTGGCCATGTGGAGGTAGAAGAAGAGTGTATCTCTTTGTTTTTGCTTTTGGAGGTTAAAAAAATCTTAAGCCTGTATGGAAGTACACACTCTGCCGTTGGTGGGAATGCTCAATGGCACAACAGGAGGTGTGACCCCTTGGGAGGCTTCCAGACCTTGCTTTCCTCACTGGGGTAGCCAAGGTACTGGGTGTTCAGAAGAGGGGCTGTGGCCTCCAGGGACTGTGTTAAGTTACTCAGGGGGAAAACCCCATCAAACTAATGGGACCCCTTGCTGTCTGGGAGAAGTTCAGTCTTTGAACCAGCCAGTCCCTGCTCTGCGCTGTCCTCATGTGCCTCAAAGAAAAGAAATAAAGAGCTTGTGATTCTAAGATAATCACCTAATAAGGGAAGCTGCTTGGTGGGGGGGAGAGAGAGAGAGAGAAAGAGAGCGAGAGAGAGAGAAACTACCCCTAAAATTCATGAGAATGTCTTTGGAGAAACACTTAAAGCACCTGAGTGGGGAGACTGTTGGCAGAAAGGCTGAGGATATGGCTTGGGTTTTTGTCTTTAGGGTGAAGCTGAGGCAAAGCTCATGGGACCTGTTCATTACACACGGCCTCCAGGCTTTGTGCCATGGGAATATGGGCTCCTGGGGGGCAGCCAGGGCTTAAGGTTTGGGGAAAAGAAGCACCCAAATAGGTGCCTCTCATCTGAGAGTCAGAAGAAATCCTATGAAGAATCTGGAGTTGTTTCAGAAGTTGCTTCAACCTAGATGTGTTTTCTGAAACAGAATTATTGCACACACACACACAGCCCTCCAGGGGCAATGCATCTTTAGTTTTTTATTTTCTTTTCTTCTAGAAGGGAAGAGAATAGCACTGAGGCGGGATAACTAAAATGGGATTATTTTAAAATGCACTTTCCCTCCCCATTCTACAGGGAATTGAGGAGGATTATATGCGGCTTTCATGAAATGTCTTGTGTTCCTCTCTGGGAAAAAAACTGTAAATGTCAAGTTATCAGTCTCTGTGATAACAGCTTACACAGGTACAGGCAGACCTGGCAGGGAGGAAAGAGCGTGGCTGGCCCACGCACAAGTGTCAGCTGCAGTTACCAAGACCAAGGCCCTAGTAGTCTGGCATAGCCAACAGAAGGAGAGGTGACAACAATTAGAGTCAGGGAAGGGGATGGGGAGCATGGTGACACCCACGAGGTACCAACCACCCTGCAGAGGGCTCACAAAGCAGAAGCAGCAGGCTTAGCAGGTGCAGCCCTTCACTTCTCAAACTCAACTTCCAGGTGCTGCTTATGTGATTGGTGTTAACCAAGCTTCTCAGACCCTGGTGTGCAAGCAAGCCACCTGGAGATCTTGTTAAAATAAAGTTTCTGATTTAGTATGCCAGAGGATAGAGCTCCCCAGGTGACGTTGCTGCTGCTGGTCTGGGTACTATGCTCTGATTAGCAAGGTGTTAAGAGAATCTCTGGTCACAGCTGTACTCTTAGGTTGCACAGCTTCAATAGAAAGAATCAAATTGTGTACAAAGATATACAAACACATTCTGCTGCCACTTAAGCTTACTAGTGTTGGGGAAAATGGTCCAGATAACTCCCAATCTTTTGAATTTGGATTTGGAATGCCTTATATGAGTAAACATTTGCTTTCTATGGTTGACAGCTGATGTCGAGGTGTTCAGGCCTATATTAAGAAGGTTTATTACTTTTTTTTTTTTGAGATGGAGTCTCACTCTGTCGTCCATGCTGGAGTGCAGTGACGCGATCTCGGCTCACTGCAACCTCTGCCTCCTGAGTTCAAGCAATTGTCGTGTCAGTGTCTGGAGTAGACAGGATTACAGACGTGCGTCACCATACCCAGCTAATTTTTGTATTTTTAGTAGAGACGAGGTTTCTCCATGTTGGCCAGGCTGATCTCAAACTCCTGGCCTGAAATGATCTGCCCACCTCGGCCTCCCAGAGTGCTGGGATTATAGGCGTAAGCCACTGCGTCTGGCCCTAAGATGGCTTAGTAATTCTTGAGCACATACCAGCTAGGGGGAAGAACATGCTGTGTGGCCGGGGAGGTGAGCTTGCCATGTCCCTTGACCAAGGGCCACCTGTAAAATGTACAGCTTACTTGTGGATAGTTGGGAGCTGGTTTTTGCCCTGGATATGTCTCCTCCAGTTAGGCTAGAAAGGGGAAGTTAACACTGTGCTCTTAAAAATCTCCCTCTTCTCCAAAGGAAGAAAATCAGGTAGATAGAAAGAAACAGAAAATAAGGGCAAAAGGATGAACGTCAAGATCTTGTTTGGGTTTCCATTTTTTATTTTTGGGAGGAGAGAAAAATGAATTCCACAGGAAGAAGGAGAAATCAAGGGGAACAACATTAAAACAAGGAGAAACAAAAGAGATGAGTGATGAGAAGAGGAAGGAAATCTCCTCAGTAGATAAAACAGATTTGCCAAATATATTACATTCATTAAGATTTTTCTCTGCTTATAATGTGTGCTTTTCGGAGGCTTTTCTTAGCATTAACGGATGCTCTGGGAGAGGAGAAGTTGGCAGAGAGAAGCCTAGCAAATATATAAATAAGCTTTGGAGGTTTCAGAATTTTCATTTCCCACAATAGAATGTTCTCTAGGCTGGGCAAACTTTTTCTTACTTAAACAAATGCTTTGAAAGACAAAGATTTCATATCGTCAGTGGAACATTCAGACTAATAATTGCCTCTGTTCTTTCTGCCTTGAAGTCTCAACAGCCAGCAGATTTATGATTCACTTTCAGCAATAAGTTCCTTCAAATAAATATCACTTTCCCCAGCTGCAAATTGAGTTTTTGCAAACACAGAGATTTCACAAACAGGAACTAAGTTTTCTTGGTGTATATGTATATATGATGGTGAAACAATGTGTTTACTTCCCCCTCCTGTCTTCTTGGGGGAAGATTGACTTGAAAACTTTATTTAAAAATAGCTACTTTTAAACAGCTGATTTGCCACCAGAAAGACTTTTTTAGAAATTTGTGTTTGGGGAGCAAGGCGTGGAGGTGAGAAGGGAACAGAAGGCAATTTGACTTTTCCCTTAGGTTTGTGGACCTCAGAAATCTTATGCAGTCTAAAGTTGAGGAGTTGAAACCTATTAACTTGGTAACTGTAGGGTAGATAATTCCAAAATTCTTAAAGCAAAATGACACAAGCACATGCAGACATGAGAATTAAATTGGCGGCTGTAGAACCCAAGTGTTGGGATTGAGACTCTTTTATGTCAACCAATCTTCTGTCCATGCTGTTGAAGTGTCCAGGCCAAGTCCATGAACATTATTGGGTTCCTTAAATACGCCTGGCAGCGGGTAAGCCAAGGATGTGAGGCATGACACTGACACCCAAATACATACTTTAAGTAGAGAACAACATGGAAGAAACACAGTGCGCTGTGGGAGTGCATAGGATGCCCAATCTGGGGGGCGGGGCAGGATGTTGGGTCCTCGAAGAGTCCTGCCTTGCTCTGAGAGATGGCGGTTCCGACACGTTCTTGTCCACAAGCATTAGGTGGGGTAGAAGGCAACCAGGCCTCTTTCAATAGACACTATTTCTTTGGCCGAATCTTGTCACACTGCTCTACATTCTGCTGGATCCATTCTCTGTTCCTGCCTCACTTTGCCCTTTTCGTAGTGACTGCCTTGATGATAATGATTCTTTGTGGAGCACTTGGTGGATGTCAGGCATCAAGGTGCTAATCATTTTTTAAAGTGCATTATTTTCTTGATACAGGCATTATTGCCACATTACAGATAAGGAAGCTGATGTTTACAAAATGTAATGGAACCAAATTTCCCAAGGTCATACAAACTGGTAAGTGGTAAAATGTGGATTTAAATTCAAGTCTGTCTGACTCCAAAGTCTGTAATTTACACCATTAGTAGCAACAACAGTTGTTAACATTTATTGAATACTTAACTATGTGCACGTGATTCCTATTATTTATTTTGTTTAACTCTCACATACATCCCTCACATAAGCCTCACGTGAGGGTGGCAGAGGTTTTTATCCCATTTTACAAATGAGGAAATTGAGGCTCAGAGATGTGACTAAGTTGTCCAAGGTCACCCAGCTGGTAAGGGGTGGAATCTAGACCCAAGCCTGATAGGCTGGCTCTGGAGCCCTGTTCTTAACCAGCCTCATCACCTGGAGGTTGAGAACCTATGTTGATTTATGTTCTTCTTTAGGTTCTGGACACAGACTGGCATTTCTAGAGCCATCTTCACGCCAAATCTTTTAGTCTATTTCCTTTTCTGTTCCTTCACTGTTCCCCAAACGTTTTCTAAGCCCCTGTGGATCCCAGGTGCTATTCCAGGTGACTGGGAGGTACGAGTAGATACCCAGAAGCATTTATTTAGAGAAATAATGGACTCTACCCTGAGCCAGTCACAATCAAGGGGAAAGACAAGTTTGCAAAGTGTTTTAGTGCCACATAACAAGCCCTGTGGAAGGTGAGGACACTCCTTGGAAGAGGCATTGTTTGGAAAAGAATCTTGAAAAGACAGGATCCACCAGGATTTCACAAGGTAAAGGAGGGAGGAAAGGCATTTAATCTACCGAGAAAAACAGACCTCCGTTGAAGTCCAGGATTTTACCTTCTCACGTGTAGGGTTGGAAGAAGTTGGTGGCTTGTTTGTGCCTCAGGCATCAACCATGCATAAAAGGAATTATAATAACAGTAGCTGACATTTATTAAGTACCTTCAATAGGCCAGGCACGTTTCCGAGTTGTATGTGTTATCTAGTCTAATCCTCACATTCTACTGGGACATACATGTCATTATTATTTCTGGGTTACACATAAGTATCATGGAGAACCTCAGGGAAGGGAAGTTTCCTTTTTCATCTAGTTTGTTTTGCTTCCAAGACAGGGATACAGATGTTTCTAAAGTGTCCACAGACCACCTCCATCTGAACTACTAGAGGGCTTGTTTAAAATACAGATGCCAGGCTCACTGCAATAGAGTCTGAATGATTTCTAAGACTCATTCAAAGATGCCAAAGGTCACTCTACAGCACCCCAAATGCAGAAGCACCCCCCTTCTCTGCTGGTGAGCTCTGAGCATGTGGGGAAAATTTGTTCCCAGTTCATGAAGTTTTTGTGGTCTCATTAGCTATTACCAGCAGAACTAGACCAGGCAGTTTTAGAGGGGCCGACATTTCTCTAGGAGGTGGAGTCTTTCTCTCCCCTTTAGACCCACGTGTATGTTCTAAGAAGTTACTAAGTTTTTTGGTAAGAGTCTAGGCCTTGCAACAATAATTTTCAGAAATTAGGCCTCCCCTTTTAACAAGTGCTAAGAATGTGTTGATCTTTTAAGAAGAGAGCTGGCTGATGAGATAATCTGGTCGTGATTTTTCTCTCCAGCCCACTTCTGGTCTTGGTGGTTGTATCCAGAGAGTTTTATTCTTCATGGTTGATTGACGTGTTCTAGCACAAAGGGTACTTTTTGTTCACTCCCCTCTCCTGTGTGGGGCAGACCTTAGAGTGGAGGCTATGGAAGAGAAGAAAGTATGGCTGTCCACCAGGGAGACAGGCACTGTTCCTCTCAAACATAATTGGTTTTCTCTTACCTTAAATGTCATAGAGGTGAAGGATTTGGTGATCCTAGACAGCAAAGATGGGTCACATGAATGTGCACTCCAGTGGCATTATGTACACTCACACTGTTGCCACAATAATAAAAAGTAAAAAAAAAAAAAAAAAAGAAATGGACTAAATGAATTGAATCTCCATTTTATCTTAGTTCATGGGAGCTGAGCCCTTGATAATGCTAAACTCTTAGAATTATGAATGTTCAGTGCAAGTGAAGATTTGGAATATGATATAAAGGCACAAGGGATTAACAAGGGTTGTTAAATTCTCTGAATCTCTCCCTTTTCCAAAGCACCAGGAAGAAACAGGTGCATGACGTGGGCTCTTTGATGACTATGTAAGTGCAGTTTTCACTACTGTATCCAGGTTTCCAATAATCATTTACAGCAGAACGGGATCTTAATTCCTAACAGGTTTGCATGTATTCAAAGACTGACTTTGAATATAATTTATACAGGTTGGAGAGATTTGGAGGAACAGAGAATCCAATGCCAAATGTAAGAATAAGCTTTATTTGTAAATGCTCACCCATCTGTTTAATACTGACTATAAAACCACAATGAGATTAAACAATAAGAGAAGAACAAAAAAGCACCTTGTATTCACAAGCATTTTGTCTAGCATGTGATCAAATAAGCATAATCTACTTTGCTGATTGTTGTCAGGTTAAAATGCTGTACCAAGTGTGGGAGGGCTTTGAAAAGTGTAAATTGGCAGTTTGCTATCAGGACTAGAGAGAGACTCTGAAGAAAATGTTTCACAAAGATAAGGTATTCATTCAACAACCACTTATTTAATGGGTCTCTACTGTGTACCAATAGACCGTGCTAAAACTTGAAATAATATGGGGAGCCAGGAAGGCTGAGTTTTAATTGTACTGGAATATGCAATCCTTAAGAGAAAGAAAATTAATCCAAGGATTTTAATAAGGTGTAATGACTTCTATGATGGGAAAAATATTCTTGCTGTGGAATAAGCCAGCCTCAGATTCACTGGCTTGAAACAGCAATCATTTGTAATTTCTCAGGTATCTGCAGGTTGGGACTAGGCTAAGCAGCTTTGCAGATCTTTTCTGGACTCACTCATGTGTCCATGGTCACCTGGGGAACTGATGATCTGGTCTGGGCTGGGCTGATAAAGCTTGCCTGGAAGATTCTACTCTAGATGTTTTTATATTCCTCCTGGGATCAGCAAGTTAGCCCAGGTATGTTCTCATGGCTGTAGCAGAAGCAAAGAAGGCAAGTGGAAATACATGAGACCTCTTAAGGCTGAGGCTCAGAACTGGGACACTGTTTCTTCTGCCTCAATCTATTGGCTAAAGAATGCCACGGGGCTGAACTCAAATGGAAAGTCTGGGGAAATATTCTCTAACCTATTATTGGAAGAAATTTCAAAGTCATCCAAAAACAGTATGTAAATACAGTGAAGTATGGCAAATTGGGGTGAGCAATGTGACCTCTCTACATAAAGAATGTGCGTTTAAGGAGAACTAAAGGATAAATAGGATTCATCCACATGAAAGGGAGTGGCTGGGTTAGTCAGGGGAGAAGTGTTCTAAGCAGGAGAAACAGTAAGTGGGCAGCTCTAGAGGGATGGCAGGTCTGAGGGACTGAACGTAGGTCACAGTGGATGGATAGAAAGAAAACAATGGTAGAAATTGGGGAGGAGGGAGAGCTTTACCGTGTTAATAACTGACTTTGGAGATTCTCTTAAGGGCCTTTGGAGCCACTGAAGGGTTTTGATATGGTTATTTGCTAATCATCATTGGTTCCATGGTCTAGATTTAAGAGAAAATGTCCTTGGTCCAGTTTGCAATTGCATAAGCAACAGAGTGCACCTTTCTCAATATTTTGATAGAGCTTTACACTGTTTTGTCCAGTGTATTCCTATTCCTTGGGCCCTCTGATTAATGTTCCTGCACAATCCCATTTTGACCTTTAGTAATTAGTGCAAATATTTTAAGTTCAGCATATTAATTCCTCTTGCAGGAAAAGCATTTTCTTTGAGAATCATCATAAATCATTTAAAAAATTAATTGGCCCGTTAGAGAAGAGGCCACTTTAGAGCAAATACTGGCAGTCTGTCTTGTTATGGGCTAAAGCTCCAGATGATGGGAACAGTTTCTGACCTGCTCAGACCTTTGACCCATTCAAAGCAAAGACATGTCTTTTTTCTCTCATTCCTCGGGTCTTTAATCCTTTAAAGTATTTTAAGGAGTCATCATGGCAGAGCTGGAAGAAACAGATTTTACTCCCAACACTGCCACTGATTGCTTGGGTGACCTTGGGCGACTCACTTTCCTACTGGGCTTCAAAGTTTTTGTCAAAAAGTGGGTGTAAATGTGCCCCCATACTCTTCCCAGTTCTAAAATTCTTTGATTATTGGATTCCACTCTGAATATAATGGTAAGTCCACAGTAGAGACTTGTAGTTTTCAGTTCTGGAGACTGCCTGGAGTCCCCTTCACTAGCATACGAAGCCAAAAGTTGGGAAGATTCATTAAAGATGAAGCAGAAGTCAGGAAAAGGACACTGCATGCATGCAGGCAATAAATGAACTTATTATGAGTTAAGACATCTGCCAACAGGCATTAGTGAGAACCCCAGTGGCTGCTTGATCACCTGTGTGCTGGAGTAAGGGCAGTGTTACATAATGTGCTGTGAGCTTGAATTACACTCAGGATCCTGTGGTTCTTATTTATTTAGTTGTTTTACTTTTTTTGTAAGTATCTTTTACCTTAACTCTTGAGCTTTATGGCTATACGAGTATATCAGAATATTTTTCTAGGTCCAACGATTCTTTGCACAGCAAGGGAAACACCCCACCACCTTCAGCCTGTTGATGGCCAAGAGCTGTGAATGTAGGAAACTGTCATGAGTCAAATTCAATTTCAGAATTTAAATTTGGATTGAGGCTGAACTTATTTGGCCTTCTGGATAGCAGCTGGATCAGGGAGTCTCTCAGCCCAGTATCTGATGTATTTGTAGTTGCTGTTTACTTCGCATCTCTTCGGCATAGGCATTTTCTCAACTGAGTTTGAAAGGGAAGCGAAGCCCTACTTCTCTGTTGTCTTTCCAAAACTCCCCAGTCCACTGATTGAGGCATCTACAGCTCAGTTAGAATTTCCCAGAGCAAAACAAGCACTCATTCCCAAAGATAAATCTCAAGCATTCTAAAGGTATCCCAGCACTTTAAAGCCAAGTTAGTGATTTCCCAGGGAAGGGTTTGACTGGTGGTGATTAGAGAAATAAATCTGCACTTCATTTTTAGCCCAGTGGCCCATTACAGCTAGCTTCAGAGTCAAAGCTCCCAAGAATAACGAGAGTCATTTTATGGGAATGAGAGATTATAAATCACTGACTTTGTCAGTTCAGTGTTTTCCTCCAGCGTTCTTTTCTCGGAGAGTTGTGCATTCAGCAACCCTGGAGACCACCCCTTTGAGAAGCCTCACCTGTTCTTTGGTTTTGATGGAAGCCTCTATTCGGTCCTGGCTGCTTCCCAGGGCCACCTGTTAGTCCCACATAGAGAGGTGACTGAGAGAAAGCATTCGTTTTTTTAATGTGAATGTAATTTCTGAAGGTTTGACTCATGTTTCCTAAGTGTTGCTTCTATGCTCACCAAAAATAGAATATTGCTTTGAAATGCAAACCCTGGGTAAACAAAGGATTAAGAAAAGATGCATCAGTAGGTGCTGTAGCACTCTGACCAAGGAGGAGTGTGTCCAAAGGTCTCCTTCATGACACCATCACAAGGATGCCACCTGAAGTAGCAAACTGAACCATCCCGGATCTGGGAGACACTCATGAAAGTGAGTGGCTCATAAGGGTCTGTATTCTGCAAGCTGGGTGCTTGTGAAAATAAAAACAATAACATTTCTGTTCCTACTTTTATGTCCTTTAGGATCCTTTTAGGTACATCTGTTTAAATGTACACCACGTATTAGGACAGTCCTATATATATGAAATTTATTTATATATATAGCATGTGCTTTGATTTTTTTTTTAACCATAGGATGCATAATCAGAAAATTTTGGAAACAACTAATTAGTGCTGGATCATCTTTCTTTATGAGAATTAATTCACAAGATTCACTCTTAATGCAATTTCTCATTTTAGCCATTTGTTTTGTATCTTTAGTCCTAAGTATTATTTTACCAGCTAAACAGACAGAAAAGCTTTGAGGGATAGAAGGGAGGGTGAGCCTCCTTTAAGGCTGGGCCATAAAGGAGGGAGGTAGAAAGGGAAGTGGGGAAGACTGCGAGAGTAGAAAGGGAAGTGGGGGAGACTGTGGTCAGGCAGCATGGAGCCCATGACCCCTACATTCCCTTTCAGCCTTGCGGTTCAGTGACCCCAGGTTTCATCTCGTTTTGCCAGCCATCACTGAGTGCAGGTGCTGAAAGGCTGTGAAATAGCTGAAAGGGCTGGGCTCAGTGGCTCACGCTTGTAATCCCAGCATTTTGGGAAGCCAAGGCGGGCAGATCACCTGAGATCAGGAGTTTAAGACCAGCCTGGCCAACATGGCAAAACCCTGTCTCTACTAAAAATACAAAATCAGCTGGGCATGGTGAGGGGGACCTGTAAGCTCAGCTACTCGGGAGGTTGAGGCAGGAGAATTGCTTGAACTCAGGAGGCAGAGGTTGCAGTGAGCTGAGATCGTGCCACTGCACTCCAGCCTGGGCGACAAGAGCCAAACTCCGTCTCAAAAAAAGAAAAAAAAGTGGCCAAAAGGTATTACACAGTCTTGAAAAGTCCTGGAGAGGCTTCAGTTCCAAACCACCATTAGCTCCACAAAAATAGAGAGTTTGCTGTAAAAAGTAAGGCAAGGATGACAATTATTAGTGAATAACCACGTAATACAAGGCAGATGCTAACTAAAGTGATAAACACATCAATTAGGCTGTTTTAAAAACAGTTCACAGGCACATTCATCAGCCTGAGCAGTTCTGCCTGCCTCGCTTCCCCTCCCCATTATGTTGGAGCCTGTGTTAGAGTAGGGCAGATACTGATGGCTACCATTTCTTGGATTTACTGAAATATAAACCAAATAAGTATTTTTCTTCTTGATTTGTCTGGACATATCAAAAAGGCATAATTATTTGAATTTATTATTACTTTTTGGTTCCTCTATTCTTCTGACAATTTGCATACCAGACAAATTATACTGGGTGTTGAGAGGTGAAATTAACATTCATCTGTGGTTACCAATAGGAGGCAAGTGTTAGATCCCTCATTTTAAAGATTTGACTGGTGCTGAAATGAACATGTATTAATATGGCAAGAATAGGGGATAAGTGTATTATGCCACTGGGACAGCATGACAATTCATTTATCACCATTTATGAACTATGGGTGCATACACTGTCACAAATGAAGATGGATGTATTATCTCTTGAGGTCCCCTGATGCACAGAAGTAATGTGTGTGGGCATATGTGATTTTAATATATATTAACTTGCAAATAACTCTGTGATGCATGCAAGCCATTGCATGTGACAGGAGAGGGTGCTTATTAGTCAATACACGGCTTAGATGTAAGAGACCCAGCTGGAATTATATGCTGACTGATCAGGGCTATGCTCATCAACCTGTTACCTTCATTATTTTTAAAAACATTATTTTATCAGAGATTTCTGTTTAGATAAGGAAACTAAAGAAACACTGTGTTTAAAGTAAGAGAAAACCCTGCGGCTCAAGCAACCTGAGTAGTGATCCTAGCCCTAGAAATGCCACAATTCTATGTATTGTAATTGTCTGTGAAGAACAAGATGGTCTTTGCTGAGAAGGATTACCAGAGAGAGGCCTTTTGCTAAAGCCCAAAGTTGAATAAATTCCAACTATGCTGTCCCTGATCTATCTGAGGGCTTGGTCGTTTGGACCAGTACTTATTATTTGGAATTCTCAGTCACAGCTGACTTGTTGAGGTAGCATTCTGTAAGGAGGCTACTTCCACACTGTGGGTCCCCAGTGATGACTGTACCATTTAGACAGCGTCAACTTATTTTAATTTCTTTATTGATTCCTGGAGAGGTCCTGGACTAGGAGCTTTATGGAGACTATGAAAGCATTTATTAAGAATGACTAAGCTACATTCAATAGTTAGAATGATAGCATGGCCTAACGTGTCTTATGTTTTAAGATACTAGAATTATTTATTTATCAAAATAGCACTTTGTTATAGTAAAAATATTGAGCATCCAGTGTGTTCTAGGCCTTCTGGTAAATGCTTGATGCTTTTATCTCTTGTAAACCACAATCCTGTGAGGAAGCTAAAATCATTAGTCTCATGTAATAAATGAAGGTCACTTGGCCAAGGTATCACAGCAGAGGTAGGGTTCTAACTCAGTGAGACTCTGACTACAGAAGAGAGGATGTTCTGATGGCCACCTCTGTCCTCACTAAGGGACCAGTGATAACCCTCAATGTGTGTAGCTAAGCAAACAGCCCTCATACTGGTCTGATACAGAGTATCTTCTAGGAGGCTTCTCCTGTCATAATCCTGTGGAGCTGGTGCTGCTCAGGTGATTTCTGGCTTCAGTACATTCATGACTCCATCTTGATCCCTTCTTTGTTTATTTGCTTTCCTCACAGGCAGTCTTAGGGTGTCACCAGGCTTGTTAGCTGAGAAATATCTGGACAGTGCTGGTAAATGTGGTATTTCGGAGGGACCTGCATCCAGCTCTTGTGGGCATCTTCTCTTCTGGGTGTTGTTTACATGGAGGAAACCTTCCAGCCTCTTGCCAGGCTGTGGCTCTTTTTGCATGAAATCTTAACTGAAATCGGATCTTCCCATTATTGTAAACACCCTTGTCTTCCAAAATAAGCTAATTGTAGCTCAAGGACATTAATATTTAATCACTTAATACTCAATGTTATGTGAATTTCACTAACATCATGATTGTGTTTCAAGTTCCTATATTTATTAGGTAGGTGGTCATCTTTATGTCGATAAAACATGAATAGTCTCTCTACCTATAACTTTTCTCCAAATAAAAAACTGGAATATTACCTGGCCTGGTGTTAAAGTGGAACAGAATAGCTGAAATTATGACTAGTTAGGAAATGTGAGAGTTGTACAGTCACACAAATATAAGAAGAGGGGCACTGGACCTGGGAGGAGTTCCTGCTTCCAGTCCTTGTTGTATCACTAGCTTATTCAAGATCTTGGCTGGGTCATTTAATGTCCCTGGCCTTCATTCTCTGTTCTGTGAAATGAGAATAATCTGTGCTTGAACTGTTCCCCCAGATCATGGTGGTGCAAATGACAATGTGCAGTCAGTTGTGAATTTGTCAGCCATTTATTGAGCATATTTTATGTGTTGAACACTGTGCTGAACTCTGGAGACACAAGATGAGTAAGATACAGTACCAATACCTGACCTGAAAAATAGTTCCAGTTCTTCCTCATAAGATGTTTGCAGTCTTGGGCACATAAAATTGCATATCATAGAAAAGCACTTTGTAAAATATAAAGTTCTTGATCAAGATGATCTGTGAAGAAAGGTTTCTGTGGTCAAATGAATTTGGGAAATGCTGTGCACACTCTCTTCAGAAACATCATTGGAAATTCACAATGAACATTAGATATGAAAAGAGTCCTATGCTGTATGACTGTGATAAGTCATACAGCAAAGAAACATATTTAATACTTTAGCCTAATCTGTTCTGGGTTTAAAGAAACTTTTTTAAAAAAATTGTATATCACTTGCTAATACCTGAAGTAATACCTCATTTGAGAAACTCTCCGTTAGTAAATATTAAGTGAGTGTTTAGTTGTCCCCATAATACCTTGTACACATATTATTGTACTCATCCAGTGGATTGCATTGCTTGCTTACATGCCAATAGGTTCCTGACTAATTTCTGGGCTCCTCAGATACTGTCTGTGCCTATTCGTATTTGCATCTGCAGGACTTGGGTGGAAAAGGTGTCCCTGGCCATTAGTGGGTGTTCAACAAATGCTTGTTGAATGAATATATAGAATTGTATAGTCATACTTTACAAATGGGAGTGATTTGCCTGAAATGATAAGATCCCAGAAGGCATTGAGTAAACATCCTTAAACTGCTTTGTACAATGTCTGAATTAACTTATTTTTATGACCTTAATATATATATTTTTAAATTATAAGGATAGAGTCTTAAGAACTGTGTCTTAATTTGGAAATAGAATACCTTTCAATGAGAAAATAATGATTTTTTGTGTTTAAAAACTGTTTATTGAGTTTCGACATTTTGAACAAATTTACCAGAGAAGAAAAAAGACATTATCTGTTTAAGAGTGCCCAAATGGATACAGCTAAGAAGGAACATAGATTTGCCCTGGAAATAGAAGCCTAAGGTTATGGAAAAATTGTAACCAGTAGATTAAGCATTTATTGGAATGGAAGTCAGGCTAGATGGATGAGTGTTTCAGTGGCAGGATATTTCTGATAGGGGACTATTGGCAGGGAAGAACAGGACCCGGGGGCTCCATGTTGGTTGAGTTTTAGTCTCAGCCAGGGAGTTAAGATAGAAGGGTTGATACTGTTGTAACAGTTGAGAGGCAAAATGAAAGGCTAAGTGTAGCAACTTGGATGATAAAGGCTTTTCACACTAGTGGCCAGCTACCGGTAAGTATCCTCCCTAGGGCTCTTGGTGGGGCCAGCAGGTAGAAATGGCAGGCTGTGTCTTCCCTCCTATGTTCCATCAGTGAGGAAGTAGGGTATAATAAACCCAGACTGAGTAACAGAACAATCGAGTGCAGTTGGAGCAGTAAAATTAGTGCTTAGAAAGTTCCGTCTTTCTAGTCTTAAAAACACAGCTCTCATGTGTTCACTGTAAAACACTCCAGATAAAATAATTACAATCACATTAAAGAGGTTCCCATTTGGAAGTAAATATTTTTTTTCTGTAACTATTCTGCATATATTTACATCTATACATCCTACTTTTAATAACCCTATTTTAAAATTTAACAGTATAATATAGACATGTTTCTGAATCATTTGCTGTTTGGATAGATTTTTTTTTTTTTGTTTGTTTTTGAGACGGAGCCTCGCTCTATCGCCAGGCTGGAGTGCAGCGGCGCAATCCCGCCTCACCGCAACTTCCGTTTTCCGGTTTCAAGCAAGTCTCCTGCCTCAGCCTCCCGAGTAGCTAATGACAGCCTAGTGTTCTATTTCATGTATGTATCATTATTTAACCAATGCTTATTATTGAATATCTAGGTTATTTTAAATTTTTACTATTATAAACAATACTGGAATGGACCTTCTTCTACTTAACTCTTCTTGCATTTTCATGATTATTTACTTTGGATTAATTTCAGGAAATAGAAGTTTTGGTTCAAAGGTAATGCTTTTAATACATAGTGTCAAGTTGATCTTTAGAAATGTTGAGCCAATTTTTTTAACTGCTCCCTAGAAAAAAGTCAATACTGTTTATCATTGAAAATATTTGCCAGTTTGATAGACAAAATGGTATTTCCTTGTCTTAATTTGCATTCATTGATTTTCATTGAGGTTGATTTTTTAAATGTTGAGAAAATCATTTATAAAATGTTTGTTATTGGTCACTTATATTTCTATTGATTTTGTGTCCTTTGCCCACTTTTCTTTTGGGGTGTTCATCTTTTTTATTGATTTGTAAGAGCTCTTTATATAGTATCACTGTCATATTTTAAATAACAATTCTTTAAAACCTCTTAATATCTTATCAATACTTATTTTGTAATTTCAGTTTATCTTAATAGGAAGAGTGGTGATGTGGCTTTGGTTTTTAACCTGTAGCTTTTTTTGTGTTGAGTTCAGCAACCTGAATATCTGGCATGGTAAGGAAGCTGCCTCATTTGCTTTGTAGCAGCCTGAGCTAGCAGAAAGCTTAGGCTCCTCAGAGGTAACTGACAGTGATTAGATGGTATGCTCTTCTGAGTTGCTAAATCATTTAACCTTATCTGAAGACAGTGCTCTTCCAATGTATCAAATTCTTCCTTTGTTCATATTTTCTGATAAGGACAAATTTTGGAGTTCAGACTGTCCTTAGGAACTGACATGTTGTCTTCTTTCAGAATAAAGGCCAAGACAAATATAAATTTTTCAACTCTGCAGTTTGGCTGATTCTATTCAGCATAGATGCTTGCTAGAAGTAAAACTATTTTACATAAGCAATAGACAGGCCCTACTGGCTCTCCCAATATTAAAGGTTTTAAACATGCTAGTCAGAAAGTTCCAACATTGTAATTCAGGCACCCAGTTTTCCACAGTTTTTTCTTTCCCCAGAATTTTGATGATTATAAACATTTTGCCAACTTAGTTTTATCCAACTTCTTTACTTTTTAATAAGTGAATCCCTAGCACCATTTTATCTCACCTGTAGAAACTTTAGTATGCATCTTTAACTGATAGGAACCTTTCAGAATGTAACCAGCAAATATTATCACATCTAACACAAGTAATAACTTTATATCATTTAAATCTGTTATATCCATTTTTTTTCAGTTTTGCCAAAGATGTTGTTTTACATTTAATTTATTCAACTCAGATTTCATAAAAGGGCCACTCATTGTATTTGCCTGTTGTGTCTCTTACAGATTTTTGTTTGTTTGTTTAATTCTAAAGCAGTTCTCCTTCTTGGTTTCTTTTCATGCTATTGATTTTTTTTTTTTTTTTGGAAACTGGGTTATTTGTCTTTGGAATGTCCCAATTTTTAGATTGTGATATTTAACTTCCTCCTCTATTCCTTGTAGTTAGAACTAGAGGATTGATTAGCTTTAAGTTCAATATTTTTAGGCAAGACTATTTCTTAGGTGATGTGTGCACTTCTCTTTGCATTACATAATGAGACACCTCATGTCTCATTGTACCATCTTTAATGTTATTGTGATTGATTAGTGTGTTCAGGAGTTGTCAACATAATCCTTCCATCATTAAGTTCCCGACAGTCCTTTCACCTAATTGTTTTGGCACTCTTTGATATATGTTGTCCAAATTCATTATTTCATTAAGGGTTGCAAAATGATGATTTTTAATCCTATTATTTCTTATGCAATTATTATATGAAATTATTTTTTAAAAACTTATGATCATCCGCTATTTGGTTATATAGGAATACATAAGGCAAAATATATTCACTCTTTTCCATTATTTGTCAATTTTCAGTAATGAGTTAGTGGCCTTAGCAACCTCTAGTAGTGGCCAGTGAGTCTTTCTATTTTTAGTATTAGTATGAACTCATGGATTTTCATGTATTTGATATGTTTAAGTCCATTGCTATCATTATTCTTTTTGATGTTCATATTGTCCCATTTCAGGCCAGAAGGAGCGGTTCAAGTCAGTTCTCATATCCTTTTCACATGACCCCATTAGTGTTTGCTGTACTATATATTTTTTAATATAACAACCTCATGCTTAACATCACTATTACTCCCTCATGTCAGAACTGAAGTTACTCTATGTCACTGAATCTGGACTCTGGAAGGCACCCTAAGCTTCACTTTCCTTAGAATTTAATTCTTCTCAGACTCAAATGTTATACTGAAAAATGAATTCAGGTACTAAGCAGGCACTCAATCAATGTGTATAGTTGAATTAAATTCTGCTTTGTAGAGCCATGTGTTTCACATGCTCATGTAAACAATATATGGACCCAGGTTAATTTAGCTCATTTTCATGAACATCTCTAAACCCACACATATTGTATCTTTAGAAAGGAGCTTAAACACACACCTAGCAAGCTTAAAAAATATCTTTGTGCAATTGTTTCTGTCATTTGGTATATTAGCATTCTTCTCACAGTGCTTTGCTTATATAAATTTAACAAGATGAAAGGTTGATGCTGAGAGAAGTCTTTGGACAGATTCGTTACCTTAGCAACCTTGCCCTAGACTTCAACGGCCCTGACCCAGCTACAAAGTCCTTCACTGGTTAACGAGACACTCTTAATGACAGCTGGCTGAAGCTCAGGCCTGCTGATAAAATGACTTGTTATCTGGACAGTGACCTTTGGGAGAATATTATCTTTATCAAATTTCCAAAAGAATCCAAACACTGAGCGAGGTTCTACTAATAACTATATTCATAAGGCCATCATGCTTAAGTGCTTCTGGGAAAGCATTAGTAACAGGAAATTAAGTGTTACAGAATAATTGCTAACCTCGCTGCATAAAATAGAAGCTGGCCACCCAGTGATTTTGTGTTGGTAGCAGTCATTA
This sequence comes from Plecturocebus donacophilus, assembly GCA_004027715.1. Lineage (NCBI taxonomy): Eukaryota > Metazoa > Chordata > Mammalia > Primates > Pitheciidae > Plecturocebus > Plecturocebus donacophilus. The sequence continues at coordinate 3,283 of PVKP010005719.1, read as the reverse complement.
GATGCCACTGTCCTGCATAATTGAAAAATTGTTTGTATAAGAAAATATTGTCTCTGCCTCATTAGTCCCAACATTTAATTGTATTGGGAAAATCTGAATGCCCTTTTGAGGTTCAAATTACATCTATAACTTTGTTGTCTATGTGGTTCAATGGTTAAAAAAAGAAATTAATTTCTACCTGAGAAAAGGCTTTAAATTCTGATAGGAATGTTCTTATAGCTGCCACTTCTAGAAAGCTCTGTAGGAATAAAATCACAATTAATTATTTATTCACTATCTACTATTTATCAGGTACAGTATTAGGCAGTAGGAGTGATACCTAATGACTAAAAGTCATTTTTTGCCTTTAACACAGTTTTTGCCTTATAGCATGGCAGGGAGTGTTCAGTTCAATGTCATCCAACAAATAACTAGTGAGCACTTTGGGTTTTAAACCCATTGGTAACCCACAGATAGTTCCTGACACATACCTGGATGATCATAGCACTTGTTTACAGCTGGTATCCATTCTGATTAGTTGGTGTACATACTATGTAATTAACAAAGGTATGAAAATAGATAATAGATTATTTTACACATTAGATCATTGGATTAATAATTGGGGTATATTTCTAAGACATTTAAATGCTTCTACCTTGACTCAGCAAATCTTACTTTGTAAATGAACCAAAGATCCACTATTAAGAAAAAATCTATGAATGTAGGAAGACTGCCATTGCCTTAGTGCAAAGTAAGAAAACATTTTTATATCTAGAAATGAAACTGTAGATATAATAAGCTCCTTTCAATGTGTGATAACAAAGATATCTGCTTAAAAGATCCTTGGTGTTTTAGCTTTTATTGATAGTTCAAGTTAGATCCTATTGTGAATTGCATGTTTGTGTTCTCCAAATTCATATGTTGAAGCCCTAAAAGACTCGAAAATGTCATGGATGAGGCCTTTGAAACGTAGTTAGGTATAGATGAAGTCATGAGGGTGGAGCCCCCTGAATGCGATTAGTGCCCTTATAAAAAGAAGAAGAGCCATCAGACCTTTCTCTTTCCGCCATGTGAGGATACACTAAGTAGACAGCCATCTACCAGTCAGAAAGAGTGCCCTCACCAAGAATGGAATCTGCCGATACCTTGATCTTGGACTTCCCAGTCCCCAGAACTGTGAGGACTAAGCCACCCAACGTATGGTATTTTGTTATAACATCCTGAGCTGATGAAGACAGTTTACATAGCTGGAGTTTCTTAGTATAGGTCAGTATTCCCTCTTCATCAGAGTAATTCCACTGTATCACTTACTGTTGATTACACTTAACACATTTGGGAAACTCTTGTATGTTCCACTGTGCTGAGAACTTGGTTCCTGTAATAAGTTACAGACTCTATTCTAGCAGAAAACAAAAGAAAAGATGGTTTTATAAATATAGCCAAGATGGATGACAATTTAACATTTAAGGTTTTATTAAGGGTTGAAGCAAGAAAAGTTATAAAAATTTGACCTTTATTTTTCGAATAAAAGGAAGCATTTCCATTAAGGAAACATTGTACCTTAGTAGTATCCATGGAATAAGGACAAAAATAATATATTTCTTTAATTTTTAAAATTGGTGTCTGGAAGAACTGGCATATATTCCTTCTTTTTTTTGAAAAAGCTGTGAGTCACATAATTTATCCATATTAATAGTTCTCATTTTTTTGAGTGCCAAACAGCCCAGAGATAAAATTCAAAGCTCAATCTCTGATTTACAATTAGGAACCTAAGTAAGTCTTGCACTAATTGCAAGACTCATGTGTTCTCCCAGAACTGCCCTTTTGTTTTCATCAGTTTGAGATGCTGTAATAGATTACCATAGAGTTGGTAGTTTAAACAACAAACATTTATTTCTCACGGTTCTGGAGGCTAGAAGCTGGAGATCAGGGTGCCAGTATGGTCAGGTTATTGGTGAGAACCCTATTCTGGTTTACAGATGATTGTTTTCTTGCTGTCTCTTCACATGGCAGAGGACACTAAACTTGCTATGGGGGTTTCACCTTCATGACTTCATATTAACCTAATTATCTCCCAAAGGCCCAAACTTCTGATACCATCCTGATGGGAGTTAGCGTTTCAACATATTAATTTTTGGGAGGATACATGCAGCTCATAATACCCTTCCCCATCCAGAAAGAGTTTCAGAGGTGCAGGACCACAGATAGGGTCTTTACAAATTGCCATTAATAGGGCTGCCTTTCTGGGTACCTTCTGGGGTCCCAATAAATTTTCTTAGACTGCATTCACATTCTCTTCTTTCTACCAAGCTGACCGTAACTGCTTAGGAGATTTAAAGCACTGCATTATATTCTTTTAAACGCTGTCTCATCAGAGTCTCTATATTGTTCTAAAATTAACAGTGGCTTCTAAGAGTCCACCTTATCCTGCACATCTGGCTGAGCATCTCAAAATAATTAGGCCCTGAATTCTTGGTGCAAATATTTTTGCACAAAAACTCCCACATGCAGCAGGTATAAATCCCAGTCCACTGTTCAGGTGAGCAAGAAAGAGAACTGTCTTTATTTTCCTAGAACAACTTAATTATAGTGCAAGCCCCCGCTCCCAAGGTGGTAGAAACTCAGTATCAGTGAATAAATCATCATTGCCTAGATTCTGGGGTGCTTCACATAATAGTACCATGTCTAGGGAGTCTTTGGTCTTTCATTTTATCTATTGACAGAAGAGCCTACTGAGTTGTCTGTTGTTGGATGAATACATGGTCCACCCCTTTGCTGCTGAGATGTCCCTTATTTCTGTCCATCTGACTCTTTCAGGTTGGTTGCTCTATTAGCTATAACCTTGTTTGGATACAACAGTCATTTTTCTCCTTCTGGGCCATGTTAGATTTGGGAATTCTTGAAAGCTGCTCATGGCCCTGTCTGCCTGTATTTGCTCTGCAGCCATTAACTTCCATTAGAAAGATCAGCAAAGGGGAGAGAGATCCAAGATGGCCGACTAACAACAGCTCAGGAATGTAGCTCCCAGTGAAGGCGCAGAGAACGAGTGGACGCCGCACTTTCCGACGAGTTTTTGTTGCCCACAGACCGGGAGATTCCTGGCGGAGAGGCCACGCGGGTCGCCGGCGCGACTCTTTTGGCCGGCGCGGCTGTTTTGCCGGCACCCAGCGCGGCGCTTCCCGGTGCGGAGTGTGCGGGACGGACGGGCTCAGCTGGTCCCATCCCCACAGGGAAAACAGCGGTTGGAAGCGCTGAGGACGGAGAGTTTCACAGCGGGCGCAGCGAACCCGGGAAGAGGGGAACC